>APFE031206128.1:58868-69219 GCA_000404065.3 Pinus taeda
GGACAGACCCTGGTTGGCTACTGCAAATGCCTACATCAATTGTCGAGCAAGGAACATGACAATCAAGAATGGGCATATGTCCAAATAGCTAGTCCTATATCCTCCTGCCCAACCTTTGTTAAAACATGATTTACCTCTCTGGTTGGAGGAGGAAGATGAGGATGAAGTCTATTCCACACCACTGTGTGCATTGGAAGCTACCATGGGGGGTGGGGGGGCGCACAAACTGGAGACGATCTTATTGAAAACTTGATTCAGAATCCACCCCCTAGTGGGTTGCCATTAGAAGAGCTAGTGGAAGAAACCCAAGCCACTCCTTTAGTTGATCTCTGTGTGGCTAATCTGACCTCTCTCCGAGTTAAGAATGTGGAATTCGGCCCAGAACGAACCTTGAACATCAACTTATCCCTATCCACCTCTCAGGAGAAAGAACTGTGTAGCTTATTGAGAAACCACTTGGATGCTTTTGCTTGAAGCTATAAGGAGATGAAGGGAGTGCACTCCTCGATCTGCACTCATCACATTTACATTAAGGAAGATTGTAAACTAGTTAGGCATCCTCAAAGGAGGATGAATCCAGCCCTTAAGGACATTGTCAAAGAAGAACTGCAAAAGTTATTGGATGCAGGATTCATCTACCCTATCTCTGATAGCGAATGGGTCTCTCCTTTGGTGCTAGTGCCAAAGAAAAATGGGAAGCGGATAATCTATGTTGATTATCGGGAACTAAAGAAGGCCACCAAGAAGGACCATTTTCCTTTTCCGTTCATAGATCAAGTGCTAGATGGCCTAGCAGGGAAGAAGTTCTTCTCCTTCCTAGATTGGTTTATCAGGTACAACCAGATCCAAATCAGCCCGGAAGACCAAGATAAGACCACTTTCACTTGTCCTTGGGGTACCTTCACATACCGAGTCCTTCCTTTTCGATTGTGCAATGCTCCCGCCACTTTCTAGAGAGAAGTATTGAGTATATTTGCTAAACTTGTTCATGATGCAGTGGAATCTATATGGATGAATTTACCCCTTATGGTTCCAACTTCCTGGAAGATTTGTCTAACCTAGGAAACGTTTTGGACAAGTGCATTGAAATGAACCTATCCCTCAGTCCTAAAAATGTGAATTCCTGATGACTGAAGAGACCATGCTAGGTCATGCAATCTCTCAGCAAGGATTATAGATGGACCCCAACAAAATTTCCATCATCTAAAGGGTCCCACCTCCTCAAAAGGTAAGAGATGTTTGAAGTTTCCTAGGTTCAGCAGGGTATTATAGAAGATTCATTAAGGATTTCAGTAAGCTAGCCTCTCTACTATTTGTTCTTTTGGGAAAATATGCTGAGTTCATATGGAATTACAATTGTCAAGAGGCTTTCGACACCTTGAAAAGTAAACTGGTGACTGTCCCAATTTTGAGAGGTCCAAACTGGGCCCTACCTTTCCCCATTCATACAAATGCCTTGAACAAAGTGATAGGAGCAGCCTTAAGGAAAATTGATGAGAAGTTCCCTTATGCCATATATTTTGTAAGTAAAAACTTGTCGAAGGCAGAACTAAACTACACTGTAATCGAAAAGGAGCTCCTAGGTGTAGTCCATTCCATAAATAAGTTCAGATACTACATCACCAGCTATCAAAAATTTGTACACATTGATCATGCTGTAATTAAGTATTTAATGAACAGACCATATGTAAATGCTCGTATTATTAGATGGTTACTTTTATTGTAGAAATTTGATTTAACCATTATTGATAAGCCGGGTAAGGAAAATGTTGTTGCTGATTTTTTGTCTAGAATAGATCTGCCTACAGGTGAAGAAGGAATGGTGGATGATCAAATGCCAGATGAACACCTATTTGCTATCTCAGTACTCTCTCCATGGTTTACTGATATAGAAAATTATTTGGTTTCAACACAGTTCCCGCCACACCTGTCCTCAAAAGAGAAGAGCAAGATTGTGAGAAAAGGTGCCCCTTTCACCTAGATTGGGGGAAATCTCTTCAAACTTGGCCCAGATCAGGTTTTGAGGAGATGTGTCAGGGAGGAGAAGGTTTTTGACATTCTTCTAACCTGTCATGATGGACCCTATGGGGGCCATTTTGCAGCAAAGAGGACTTCCTTCAAAATCTTGCAAGCGGTTTACTATTAGCCCACTCTTCATCAAGTTGTAACAAGATATATCAGCCAATGTGACCGATGTCAAAGGATGGGGAAACCTACTCCAAGGGATGACATGCCCCTGCAACCTCAAGTGACTTTCTCACCATTTGAGAAGTGGGGCATGGACTTTGTGGGTGCTTTCAACCCTCCTTTAAAGCAAAAATCTTACATCATCGTCTGCACTGATTATCTGACAAAATGGGTAGAAACAAAGGCTATCAAGGTAGTGATAGAAGAAAAAGTAGCTGAGTTTTTGAGAGAGAATATCTTCTACAAGTTTGGATATCTAAGATAATTAGTCACATATCAAGGGATTTAGTTTACCTCCAATCTAATTGAAGTCCTGCTCACACATCACAAAATTAAGCACAAAACTTCCACCCCTTATCATCCGCAAGAAAATGGATAGGTGGAAGTCACTAATAGAGATTTGGAAGGAATTTTGACCAAGGTAATGACAACAGCAAGAAATATTGGGTATATTGATTGGTTGAGGCCACCTGGGCCTATAACACCACCTGGAAGACCACCACAGGGTTCACACCCTATGAGCTGGTCTATGGGAAGAAGGCTTTGTCGTCAATAGAATTTGAATATAACACACTAAGGATTGCAGCTCAACTGGACCTAGATCTCAGCCATGCACAAAAGGCAACGTTACTTCAGCTAAATGGATTGGATGAATAGAGATTGTAGGCCCTTCTCCACTCAGAGGTAGTCTAGCTTCAAAAGAAAATATGGCATGACAGACACCTCAAAGAGGAAAAATTGTAGGAAGGAGATTGGGCACTTCTGTATGATTCAAGATATAAATATTTCAAGGGAAAACTGAGGACAAGATGGATGGGACCGTACACAGTAGGAAGGTGCAATGACAATGTTTTAGTTTTGATCAGGACCATCGATGAAGAAGCCATCCCCATGCTTGTCAATGGGCGTAGGTTGAAAATCTACAGGAAGCCCCTCTCCAAGCAAAAATTCATTAAGAATCTGAATAAAACAGTGTTGATAGTGGAGCAAATATTTGCCTCCACTCCACCCACGCCCTAAAAAAAAAGAGAGGAGAAAAACGGAAAAGAAAAAAGGAGAATAAAAGACCCCTAGGTGAAAACCTCCCCTTGGAGGCACCCAAGATAGGTAGTGAGGGAGAAAACCTCCTGGAGGCACCCAAGATAGGTAGTGAGGGAGAAAACCTCCTGGAGGCACCCCAACTATAAAAAAAAAACAAAGAAAAAAAATAGGAACAGAAAATTAACTTTTTTTTTAAATGCATTACAGATTGCAGGAGGGCCACAGAAGAAAAAGGGACATGGCCAAGCTGAATACACTTCTGATAGATCATTTCTCCATCACCATTATCTTTTCCCAATCCCTAGTCTCGCTTGTTTTGGAAATTATGCATCCTAGAGGAGACCCTGTGCATTCTACAAGAGGCTCCTGCAGAAATCACAGAAAACTCGAAATCAAGACCAAAAAAGGATCAGAGGGCTAAAAACTTGTTATGAAGAGCTATGGATGCCCTACCACCATTAATCCTCCTGACTCACCATTCCACACCTGCACCACTGCATTTCCACTCGCTTCTTTCTTCCCTACACAGAAAACACAGAAATTGTGTTTCTTTTGTTTTTAAAAAGGAAAAAAAATGAAGAAAAAACAACAACATCCGGGACTTAACTCTTACCTAGTGCATACCAGTTGCTTTTCCTATTCCTTCAGAACTTTCCTCAGCTATCTCTCTAGTCCCTGCTCAAGCCTCAGCCAAAAGTTTTAGAGGGAGAAGCAGTTACAGGAAAACCTGCAGGATTCCTGTAACAATTGATGCCCTTAAAAATCGAGCTCCATAGGTGGGATCAGTGTAGCCACAGGTGTATAAAATGCACAGTGAGCTAGACCTGATTAAAGATCAATAGTGCAAGGTAGCTGAGCCACCAATTCAGAAGCCACGAGCACCAGTAGCAGCAATCCATAAACAGAACACCAAAACCTGAAGCATGCAACAACACAGTAGTGAATAATAGGTAAGTGACTAAACCCATCCCTCTGTTGCATGAGTATAATTTAAAAAACTGCATGGACAGTGAGATGCTTACGATTAAATGAGATCAGTGCCCAGCTAATTGGCCACCCTTGTCTAGTTCAAACAACACCCCTCGTCCAATTCGAACAGCGCCTCGTCCAGTTCAAATAGCACTCAGCGGTTGCAATCGACATGTGTGTTCAGTCAACTCGGGAAAGAAAACTCAAAACAGGTAGTGGTGGTGGCGTATAATAGGAATGATGGAAGTGATTGTAGGAAAGTGACATGAAGATTCATAATGGCACTAAAGTATGGACCAATAGTCTGGATGGGGATAATGTACCCTTCCTGCCACCTTACGTCATCACCTCAGAGCACTCTTGTAAGCTTAAGTACGCTGCAGCTGACTGCCTCCACCACCTTTGTTTGCATTTGTATCAATGAGCTCTTAGCTATAGCAACCTACCTACCACCTTCAGAATCTTGAAACAGTCGCTCTCTACAAGTTTCAGAACCCTTCCGCTTATCGATCTCTACAAGAGCATTATCACACTCTACAGGAGCAGAAACATAGTCCTATAGGAGCCCTTCTACAGGAGGGCCAGTGAGTAGCATCGCAAAGGAAAATTCACGATTTTTATGCCAAATTCGAGTTCGAAAAGGTAGGCTCAGTAAAAGCCATTCTGCATTTCATATATCTACGAAAGGTGGTGGGATTTGAAGTGAAGTACTGAGTTGAAAAGAAAGGAAAAGTGAGAATAGAAGTCTACCTGTGTTTTTTAGAAATATATACAATTTCTCCATTTACTCTCTGAACTGAAATTCTGTCTCTTTCTCCTCCATGGTATTTTGTTGTGTAAAGAAAGGATGAAACCATAGAAAATCAAGCATATAAAAAAGTGAATTGCATTAGGTAGTCTATTTATTTTGTGAAAAAGAAAAAACATTGTTCTATATACTCTCTATTTTTTTCAAGATATTGTTTCCCTCAAATAGCCCAGGAAGTAAATTAAGGTTGAGAACAGAGTTTGAAGGGAAGGAAAGTTGAAATTTGTTTTTTTTAAAAAGGAAGAACACAAAAAAATCTCTTTCTGGTTCCAGAAAAAACCCTCAGTTGTTCCTCTATTTTTGGGTTTGAAATTTGCTGCCTTCCTCCTCGCCTGAAACATTCTAGCAGTGTCTAAACATCATGATAGGGGGTTTTATGAGGAAGGAGCCTCTAAATTCAACTAATTTGCATGAACATCTAGAAGTGGTAGCCCTCTTTACCAGGGCAAATTGGATGCCTTTCTTTGAAAAATTTCATGGGTATGATGAGGAAGTCACAGAGGAACTTTTATTGTCTTTAAAACCTCATTCAAAAATCCATGCCACCGTCAGTTTCAGGGATTTAACCATAGAACTCACACTGGAATTCATTAGTAGGGTCACCAGCCTCTCACTTGGGCTCCCGTGGAGCAAAGAAGAAAAACCACTAGGTCAATTTGCTAAGAAGACATTTTTCCAGCCTAATGAACATCTTGTGGAGGATAAGAATGATCAGAAGGACAAGTATACCTTATCCATGGGGTGAGGTTAGTTATCAGATCATGAAGTATATCTCCTGTGAAGGAAGATACAACATCATTTATGGGTATTATTTTAGACTGTTACATGAACTAAGATATGGCATGGACCTTCCTGCATCCAAAAAACTCAATATTCCATACTTATCCTCCAATCCTTAACATAGTGTAGAACCAAATTGAATGTAGGGGTTCCAGACCAACTGGCTCACCATGGGCTCATTAAATTACTGGTGGAGGATTCCCTCCACACTTACACAATCCCTATAGCTTGGGAGATTTTCAGGAACATGACTAAAGAAGATGATATAAAGACTCTCATTGATGACCTTAGTCCATCTGGAAGTGAAGAGGAGGACCAAAAAGAGGAAGCTGAGAAGGGAATCCATGAAGAAGAATAGAACATTCAATTGGAAGAAGAAGAACCCCACACAAAAGAAGAAAAATAGAGAGGAGAGAAGAAACATGACACCACCAAAGATAAGCCTCAAGAAGAGAAGAAGACATAGTCAAAAGCAGAAAAAGGGAAAACCATAGCAGAGAAAAAGAAAAGGATGAGAACTGAAAAGAAGAAGCCTAAGATAGCTCAGAAAAAGGCTGCCACAAGAAAGGCAAAAACTCGACAAGCAGAGGAGAAAACAGAGTCAGAGATAGTAGACACAAAACCCATAGAAACAAGCAAAATAGCAGATGAATAAGAACAAACACAACAAGACGAAGTGTCTCCTGAGACACTAGCAAGAGAAGCAGCAGTTGTTCTTGTTGCACTTAGTACTCCAGCCAAGCACAAAGGGAAAAGAAAAAGACAACCATCTATGTCCTTCAAAGCTCGAAAGAGCACCATAATCGAGATGGGGAAGCCTCAACCACCTTCAAAGGAGCCCATCATCATTGAGGATGTACCTATTGCAACAAAGGAGGAATATCCCTCCAAAAGCCCCATCACTTATGAGAGATGAAGTCCTAAGACCTCTACTTGGAAAGAAAGGATCAAACTAATGGACTCCAAAACGGTCCTACAGGAGGCGCAAACCTCTCTACAAGAGACATTGGAAAAGCTCAAAGAGACTGAAAAACTTGAAAAGAAGGCAGAGGAATAGACCGAGGAAGACAAGGCAAAAGAGATACCAGAGCCTAGACCTCAACCTAACTTAAGCTCTTACTACAACCTTCTGGAAGGTGGGAAGATCATCCCACAAAAGTTTGCAGTTCCTCTTTTCTTCGAGCTGGAAAAGAAAAGAGTAAGGACCCATACATGGATGCAGATTGCAAAATCAAAATGGGTGGAAGACGTTGGGCACATGGAAAACAGGTTGAGAGAGATGGGCAGAGAATTGAGCATGGTCAAGCATATAGAAAGCATCAGAAGATCTCAATTAGAAGTAGAAAATGAAATGTTGAAGAAGCAGCTGCAATAAGGGGAACCTCAAGGAGGAAATGAGTTGTCAATCTTAAAGAAAAAGCAATAGGAAGAGGAATCCCAGGTAGAAAATGAGGTGTTGATTTTGAGAAGGCAACTACAGGAAAAGGAAGCCCAGTTAGCCTGCATGGCCAGCTGGGCTATGGAGGCATTACTGTGCAAGAAACCAACCAAATCAGATGTAATGTACCTCAAGGATCAGTGGCCCCAATTTCAGATTAAGACACTAGCCCAGAGGGGCACAATACCTTTTCAGGATTGTGGCCAATTCATGCATTTATGTGATCATAGTTTAGTTGAGGATAAAGCGAAGCTAGCAGAAGTTTACCTGCACAACATGGCACTTACTAACATGAACTTATGGGATCCAAATGCTACATTGGGAGACTTGCAGTTGATGGCTATGGCATCTTGGATGAGCCATGAAGAGAAAAGGGCAGTGGAAATATAGAAAATGATGGCAAAAGAGTTGAGTGAACCCCTGATGATTAGGGCAGAACCAATGGACCCCTTAGCTCTCATCTATTCCCACCAAAACCTTGTATCTAATCCTCAATTTTTCCCAGACTATATTGATAAGCAAGCCCAGGCTATTTCTCACTTCGAGAACATAGAGAGATTGTTCTTAGATGACTGCATTCATGCCTGCATGAGAAGGTGGAATAAATTGCCACACAGCCTAAGGATCAGGGAGTATCACTCCCCAAATAGGATGATGGAAGCCACGAGGAGAGTGCCCCTGTATAAGCACTCAATGCAAAGTTTGAAGGCCAATTGGATTGGCCTTAAATTCAGTCCTCCGCTACTGCTAGGACTAGTAGAAGGAGCAAAAGAAGAGGAAGAACAGAAATAGGGGGAAGAAGTGGATAGGAAGGTAGGTTTCCATGATAAAGAGGAAGATATCACATCAGAGGCATGGGATGTCAGGGAATCTGTCAGAGTCATCAAGGATGAAAAGCTAGATTAGTTACTCAGAGGATGAGCAACCCATTCAGTAGGGGGTGATGATGAGCCCTGGAAATGGGTAATTATATGGGCTCATTTTGCCTCTTATTTCGACTTAACCCACCAGTATCATTAGTTTATTGCATGTTTTTGAATATATTTATGCTAATAGAGTGAATTGGGTTAGTCACTTTTCCATGTAGTCTAATGTGTGCTTTATGCAGTTTTTTTGGCCAATTTTGGACAAAGTCAAGGGATTTATGAGAAAATGGTAGCCAAAACTCAAGTAAAATGTGGAAGAGGATTTGTAGGGGGGTGTCTCCTTCATTTATGACCCCTTTCCTCAAATCTTCCATCAACAACTCGGAGCACAAAGGTCCACCTTGATGATTCCAAGGGGTAGCCGAGCAAGAAAAGAAGGACTGTTATTTATCTCCAATTCTAGGAAGTTGAGTTCCTTGAGTTTAGGAGGAATGTTGGAGGACTCCATTTGTATAAATAAGGAGGCTTAGGACCTTAGTAGTTTAGCCAGTAATTAGTAGAATTCTCACACTTTTGTGCAGCACATTGTTCAACTTATTTTCTAGTTTCTTTTGAGAACAGTTCTTATAATGTGACTGTTATTTTTGGTAATGAAGATGAAACATTTTTTGAGCCAGCACTAATCTCTTTTAGAGGGCTGATGCTCTAGGGTTAGGGCCCAACCGAAGCTGCCCATCACCTCTTACTGTGTAATTATATGTTTTTTCTTCAGTTCATGAGTTAATTTTTGTTGCAGAGATTCATTTTACTTTGTTAGATTAGGTTGCTTTTGATGGTTTGCATAATTGTTTTGTGTTTCATTTGCTCAAGTAGGTTACTGTTATCCGGGAATAGTGTCCACTTGGATGCTGCTACTCCCACTAAGATGGATGGCTATCTTACAAATAAATAATCAAAGTCTACTATTGTTTCCTTTTATGAAAATAACCATTGTGAATGCCTTATCACCAGCTTTTGAGCCTTGGTCGTGTTCTCGCCATCACCTCCACTCTGTTTTTAGCCGATCATTCACCCCCATATGATTGTTTACCCCTTCGAGGAACATCTGCAAAAAGTGATTCTGCTAGCCATCCTTGTAACGCTGTCGTTATTGGAAAATTCCAAATCTTACCTGGAATCAACTGCTACCCGAAACCATCACTTGTTCCTCAAAAACGAGTCTTCTTTAAGCTCTTTTCACCTGACTCGTAAAATATGGAAAGATTGTCGAGCGATTGGCCTCTCTGGCTTGTTAAAAGGCATCGGAAGTGCTATCCCTCCTCTAGATTTTAATCTTTTTGGACCTGAGAGATTATTACACAAAAAGATCGAGTGCTTGTCTTGTTCGGCTCGTTAAAACTATCGAAAATTCATCCCTTTTGTATTATTTTACGCTTTTTAGGATTTAAGGGATTATACAATGAAAAATAATCTTTGGAGTCTTCTTTCCATTTCTTTTAGATTCTCTAAAATTGAAAGAGACCAAGTTATCTTTGTTGTTAAACTCGTTAAAACCTAACAGCGTCAAACTCGTCCAAATGGACGAGAACGACTTTCACTGTCGCTAGGCTCGCTAAAATATAGCGACAGGTTCGCCCGAAGTGCGGATTATAGAACAAGCATATGTTATCCTCCTCAAGCTTGAGAAAACTAAAGAGGTACTGGTCAGCAATGACTGAGGAAAATTGGGAAGAAAACTTGAAGAAACTTTATTGGTAGCAAGTTGCTCTTGAACATGACACTTTCCTTCCGCATCCATGTTGAGTTTAGTTGTTCCGTTCACTGGTCATCACCATTGGTCCATCACACCATCCATCTTTGGGGTTAACGCTACCAATCCATCGTCAGTGTCGCCGATATGTTCAAGATAAGTCATTCAGACAATTCACCTATGTCTCGCCCACTGCAATACATTCATGCTTCATTCCTTCATGACCGCCACCCTGAACCCTGTATCGTCAGTTTGCTTTCACCTCCAAAATCATTTGCTTCGTTCCATGTCGTTGATGTGGGATTCATTAAGGCCCTCCTGCGACGGGTCGCTTCTTGTCAACATCAGCTCATTACCCAAGAAGTTGACTTAGGAACAACCCTTTTAGTACTTTGAAGCTTGCATGCCTCAATGGCAAGTTTCTCACTTTTGGAGACAGGTTTACATCAATGGCCTTCGACCGAGAGATTTTGCGTGGTGTTCGACGCCAAGTCCTTTTTCACACCACGTAA
>APFE031206137.1:3883-22825 GCA_000404065.3 Pinus taeda
ACCTTGGCTGGCAGCTCCTTATCCGTTTGGTATAGCGGGTCCGACTGGGGATAACGGGACCAGTTTCCTGATCTTGGGTGTGTGTGTGTTGTAGAGTTGAACTATGCTGATCTAAGAGTATTTTTAAATCTAATCTAATTTAGATTCTTTAACTTTACTCTATGCTATTATAATCTAGTGAGAAACAACACATCAAATCTATCCTAACCCAAGATTGTATATCTTCCATTATGCGATCTAAAAAGATTTCGAATAATAACTGGTAATAAAGATCATTCAACCATTATAAGAATAGAAATCGTTAAAGATAAACCACTTTGCATAAGAAGTTAGGAAAAACAGTTGTGAACAACATATCGCATAATAAGTCATTCATATGTCAAACGTAAACAATATGACTCCACCATACAAAAGTGCCAAATGATAACCCATACATTCATGCAGTAACATATAAACAACTGAAACTGTAAATCACTTAAAGAATATGAGCAGGAATTGCCAAGAGATAAAAGTACCATTTATGACTAGTTCTACCCATAAGCTTCAAGCAAAAACGATCTATCTCTACTTGTTCTAAAATCTACCAAGATTACAAAAGTGCAACATCAGTAGCATATATCAAAATGCAAGTAAAAATAAATCTCGATCCATCCATTCATCAAAACCTCCTTTGAGGGTGCAGAAGTGCATGTTCTGAGGATAAGTTTTTGACAAATCTCTGGACCCTTCTCTAAATGCATGAGAAGGGTTTAAATACTGCTAGCTAATTAACTTGATTACATAAATTTAGGATCCGTTTTTCAAATGACCGTCCTTCTGATAAAGCAAATTGTTTCTAAAATTAAATCTGACTCTGAACTATTTCTGTATTTTCTCCTTAGTGTTGTAAGCGTGCAACATTCGTCTGAGAAGAGTCGGTTGGTTGCCTTCCCCTTTCGTGTGTGCTAAAAAAAAATAGAAGTAACAAGAGTTGGCACCACTTTCTGGTAAACTATAAGATATTTTAGAGAATCTCCCGCTGACTGGGTGTATACTTGGTAATAACTCAAATTTCCCTTTGACTGGTTCTACTTTTACTATTTCTGTTTCTGTCTTTGCGAATGACTTGATGAGTCAAAAGACTTTACTTTCTGAGCAATTCTCTGGATTGAAAATTGCCTCCGTTCTTCGTGGCGGGATTTTCTGGTGTGTAAGTTTCAGGTCTTTTTAGTAATCATGCTGCTTTTGTGCGCCTTTGATTCTGAGCTTCAGATGACCTATTGGTCATTAGCATCCATTGAGTGATACTCTGGAATTTGTAGTTATATCCCATGCGGCACCCATTTCTGAAGAGATCTCTTCTGAGTTCATTGAGCATTGGTGCTTTCCCCTTTTCCTTAGATGTTTCCTGCAAAATTGCTCCATGTTATTTCCTGTTTTATAGTTTGCGTAAAGGAAAAGAGAAAATGGAAATAAAGATTGACATGAAAGCTTTAGATCTTATGTGTGCATAATTATGACATTCAAAGTGAACTGACTTCTTCGAAAAACAAAAAGCAGTCATTCGTACAATCATTAATTTCCTTTTTTTTTTAAGGCGCGCATTTAATTCTGATTAATGGGTAGCTTTCCTTGAATACTGCGCCGAGGAAATTCATGCTCATCGCAGATCGCAGATTCTTGTTATATTATTGTGGCATCGCAATATCAGATCATCGCAGATTATTGATCGCAGATCACAGATTGCAGATATTAGTCATTGTGTGCTACTTTATGCGATGTTGCGATATGCGATGTCGCACATCGGCCGTCAGAGATTTCTTAAGTTTCTTATTTAAGGGCGCTTATGGTGAATGCGATGCGATGAATTTCGCATCGTTCCTTCGTAGTTTGTTATGCCCATAAAAGAAACGTTTTCTTTGCTTTGCTACGATAAAATTCTAAGGAAAAACAAAAATGTTCATAGAGATGTTTGTTTGAATTTTTTACTAAGGGTCCCCTATTTGCTTGGTGTTATTGCTAATATCAAACAAAAGAGGGGGGTTGTTGGTGGCCACAACAGTTTCTTAGATGGTTTATTTTTCTACCTAGGATATTTCTTTTCTAGAGGACATGAGTTTTGCAAATGTCTAGTTTGTAGACAAAAAGGACACTTGAATGTCGTATTCTCATAATCTGAGAATTGATTCTAGCACTGGTTCTTGTGTGTTAGAAGAATACAATCAGGAAGACCTTTGCTAAGGTCCACCTCTACACAAATTCTAGCAAAAGTATATCTTCTTATGTTCTTTATGTATCCATCTTGATGTATCTCCCCAATAGGTTACTAATTCCTTCTAGAACTTTTGTTTGCTATAAATGAAGGGGTAAATTATGCAATGTCACCCACACTGGCACTTTTGAGACCACCATTTAATTGGCATCTAAATCTAAGAACCATGGTGTGATGAAGAGTCCCACATTACCCCAAAAACATGGACCCTCTTGTATAACATATTATCTAATCTCCAATGATTCAAATTTTACTATGAAGAAGCCCTTGGAGCAGAGGTGAACCTCACAATTTGGTGTCTAAGTCATAAAAATCCAGTAAAAAAGGTCCATAGGTTTTGGCAAAAAACCATTGAACCTACAAATGATTGCCTGGGCTTGATAGGTTGTACAAGGATTAGTTGTCTTTGCTAGATCTATTGTCATTACTTGGATTTGTTTTATCTTCTACACAATATAGGGCCCAAGAATGTTTAGAGTCTATTCAGATTTACCTAATGTAGTATATTTACCTTTAATAGCACTTTTGAAGGAATTCGATCCATGGATTAGTCCAGGTGAGCCTCCCTGCTGCCTTAGGTTAATGATGATTGTGGAGTTCCTATCTATGCCATAGTCCTGTAGCTACCAATCATCCTTCATAGATCTATCGACATAAATAAGACTTTATGCCTCTATTAGAATTCCAAATATGTTATGGATATCCCTTTTCAAATCTCATACCAAGGAATCCTTTTTGAACCCCATGAGGAATGATCTTCCAGATGGGGTTTGAGCAAAAATTTGAAATACTGCACCTTTGCCCATGATAGGTGGTTTATCGATTTTCTCTAATGGACACTCATTGGGGAACAAAAATTCCTCTCATCTAGATTTCATCGACCTTGGGAGACCCTCCTTTCCGTCTTCATCAGATTCTACCAAGAAACGAGACAGAAAGCACAAATAAGGTTTTATACAAAGGAGGTTTCCAGATCAGTAGAATACTTGGGAAGATATGCTACATTTTCTATGAAGTGTTCAATATGAATATGAAAAATAAGGATTTGGTACCCATAAACCTCACATCCATGACTCTCGAGCATAATATTTAAACCACAGGAAAAACCTCCATGGTCGTGGTCAATGAATGAGGCAGAGTTAACATACTCTAGCGACTGAAAAAATAGCCACCACACATAGACGAGCCATACCTCCATTTACTAATCCATGGTGAGAAAACTATAATTATTGCAAGAATGTTGGGTCCAACAACAACAACCCTTTGTTGGCAAATCTGATGCATTTCTCTCAAGACATCCATATCCCAGTTTCGACTTACCGCACCTTCAGTTCTGATCCAAACTCTGTTCTTGTCGCAATATGAGATAGGCCAATCCTCCTCATCCATATCTTTAAGTCACCCATTGTCAATTACATCAATAGTAGGAAAACCAGTCTCCATTGTTTGACCCTTCCCCAAAAATGTAAGCCAAACCTTGGCAAGCAACGACATCCGAGCAAGAGAGAGGTGTAGCAGAAAACCCTAGAATCATTCGCGCATACCATTTTTCTATATTTTCATTGAACTTTAGGTCATTTACCATTGTCATTACTACTAATAATAATAATAATAATAAAATAATATAAATTTAATTTAGTTAAATTTATGTTTTTTTTCTAAATTATCCTGATGGGCATGTCTATTTTGGAATAGGGTCGTGAGAATTTTAATTTAATTATCAATAAATTATTAGGTGGATGGCAAGGATTTAAACCTCATAGAATATTCTAGAATATTCTTAGTAGTATACACAAATCAAAGCCTAATATTTTTTCATAGTAGTTATCTATTTTTTCACCTCTTAATTAATCTCATTATTTAAAAATAATGTCATATGAACAATACCAAATGAGTTATGTTTTTTTGGGTATGTTGTATTGATAAGTCGTTGTATTTACATATTAATAATATCTACCATAAAGTGAGGTGAATCTCCATGGTTAAACATCTTGTCACATGTTTTTTTAAATATATATATGCATTTTAGTAACTTAAGATCTATGATGAAGTAAGTATTTTGATGCTTATATGGATTGCTTTTTTCTCTTGATAAAACCACCAACCGAGAAGACCACATTAATAAATTATATATATTATATATATATATATATATATATATATATATTATATATATATATATATATATATATATATATATATATATATATATATATATTTGCGCCTGATGAAGATACAACATGAGGATGTGGTTTGTACGCTTCTCCCTTACACCTTTGAAAACAATGCTTCAACTTGGTACTACAACTTCCCTCCTAAACATAAAGGTATATGAGATACCTTTGAAAAGGATTTTATCAACAATTTTGGTGATGGAAAAAACATAAACCACTCTCTTCAAGGAACTCATCACCATCAAGATGGAGGAGAAGGAGGAAGTGAAATATTTCAATAATTGTTTTACCAATATCATAAATAATTTTCCCATAGATTCACAACCCACTAATTTCCTAACCATAATGTATTATAGATTAGCATTACATTATTTTGTATATTTATTCGTCAAAAGGGATAAAAAATGTACCTTGGGTGAGAATTGCGAGGAAGCACAAAAGTTGGAAAAGTAAATGTTGTCCCTAGGAGTAAGTGTTTCTAATGAGGAATTTAAAAGTAGCGAATGCAAAACCTTTGCTGCTAACCAGTCCCTCTAAGAAAGTGATTGTGTATATCAAAATTGTCCTCATGTTATTTAAGAGTCTTTTAATAAGGTAATCGACTTGAAAAGTTACTCGGGAGAAGGACGTTATGGTCACAAGCCTTTTGGGACTTTTCAAAATAGGACCAAAAACCAACCCCAACCCAATGAAATCTTAGGTGTAAATCTAAATCTAGATGAATTTTGTATGGATAATTTATGTTCTTCCCATCAATCCAACCATTCTAAGAAGGTATGCCCTCAATTGGTGAACAATGAGACTTTAGTGATTGACTAGCTTCCTAAATAGTAATCCCTATATAATTACTGGTAAATAGACCATAGGTGTGGTGAAGTAAAATTATAAGTGCGGACACGAATGAATTCCTCTAACCTGATAATGGGTTTAGCCACAACATATACATTCTATGGAATATTTCCTTAGGTTATAATCAATCAAGAGGGCCTACCTCTTGTTCGCTTATCCTGCTTGATGATGTCCTCGCTTGCTCGCTCTAGCAATCTCTCATTTCCTTCTTCGAGCTCCTGAAACAAGTAAACAACAATAACACACAAACATAATAATAGACAATTTTCAATTCAACCTACTTAATGAGTCAAGAAGCATCAAGACATGAATATGTAATATTAAAAAACATGTAGAAAATCAATCGATACGTGCATATATTAATATCAAATAGAGATTACGAACATTCATCTTGACGTCGCAGTCTTCCTCTAACAAGACCAGGTTCCCACACACTTCTGCTAGAATTCCATGATGGCTTCAAACAAAAATAGTTTAAAGGCTCTTCCATTTCCACTCCAAACCCAAACACACTTCTCCCTCACACAACTAGATGGATACAACTAGTAATAACTTGCTTGTCTAATCAAAATAGTATACTCACACTCAGCCAACACTCTAACTAGCTTGTACTTGGGAAGAAGGGAGGTTTATATAGGGAATATGGATAGGAGAAGGATCCTCTTCTCATGGGAGAAGGACTTATCCCTTGAGGTAGTTCCATCATTATAGGGGAAAGGAGCCCAAACTGTCATCCTCGACTCCATCCAGCCAAACCATTTACCAGACTTCCATTACAAAGCTTCTAGAGCTGGAAGTTTCGACTCATAATTTAAAACTTTCCATAACAGGGCTGGTGTGACTGGAACATAGCTCAGTCGCATCGATCGATGTGGGGAATAGTGCTAATATATGCACATTGGCGTGGAGGAGACAAAGGTCATTAGCGCTGGCCTTGTAAACTGGGCAAAACAAAAGTTTAAGGGGAAATGATGCAAAAGGGAAATGATCTGCTCATGAAGAGGGACATAATGGGAGTTTCTTCATGAGGGCAAAGCATGTGGGGTTCATTGTAGAGGTCCTCCAGGATCAAGGAACGGGGAGTATAGGGACAATGAAAAAATGATATGTAACAGATGCCCCCTAAAGTGTGAAGGCTGAACTAGAGTGAGGGATGAAATGCTTTATAAATCAGTGTGGGGAACCGGTTCGCCGTCAGAAAAACCTGCAAGCAAGTATATATACATATACATAAACTAAGATCTTTGTCAAATGATACATGAATCATGGCATGGGCACAACCATCCATAGAATGATCATGTAAATGGATCCCAGTATGGGCGCAACCATCCGTCAAGGAGGATCATAATGAAACCAAGGTATGGTCATAACCATCCAATAATGAGAAGGATCACATATGATAACTCATGGCCTAGTCACAACCAACCATCTAAAAGGGACATGCATATCATCATAACCATGTCACATCACTTCGTAACTTGGACTTTGTGATCTGAGTCTAGGATCTTGCACTCCAACACAACTTGATCAAATTACAGATTGTAGCATGCAAATAGGTGTGTTGACATTGAACATGCTAGAAAGTTGCTTGATTACTAGTCAATGATGTAAAATGTTAACAAGCGTGAGAGAAACCACCAATAATGACAATGGCCCTCAAGATACTATCAGCACAATTCACGGAATGTGAATACAGGAACTGAAGTTGAACATTCATGAAATCACTCGATCGAAAACCAATGATGTGAACTTGTCATTGAGTGTGAAAAACTTGCCATTAGGGCATGAAAGCTCCAAGGTACTCGAAGGGAGTCTCTCAGTCAAATTACTGGGTAATGAGTTGATGTTGACAGAAAAAGACCGGGTCAAAGGAGGGCCATAATGAATCCCACATCATCGATGCAAGACAAGAGGATGTAAAATGATTTTGGACGATACATAGAATTAGAAGTAAGTGTAACTGTAGAAGGACAACTCTTGAACATATCGACGACACAACTGGAAGATTGGCAGCTTGTAGATCCATGGGATCGGTGGTCATAATGACATGGCTGAGATCAAATGGAAGGAAAAAATTAATGCTCAAATCCAGGAAGGTCAATGGTGCAAAGGAGAATATCCAAACCCGACACGAAGAAAAGAGTGTCATGTTCAAGAGTAAGCTGCCGACACGACTCGATAGATTTCCAAATTTAACCCCACCATTTCTGGTGAGTACCCCAATTATTTTTTAATTGAAAGCTTGAAGGGGATAACATATTCTTGCATTTGTAAGTTCATCCTTTGGATGAATCCGACCTAGTAAGTTTAACGAGCCCTAGGAAGGAGAAGCTCGTGTTCTTCATGGTGACGAATCCAATGTCGTTTAATAGTTTAATGAGTCCAAAAAAGGTGTAACTTAGTATCTTTTTTATGTTTAGAGAGTTTGAAAAAGACACGTAAAATAAAACTCCATATGGTCCCTTTTCATATGTTTGTGTCCCTCTAGCCCGAAAAGGTAGAAAACAATACTTGAGAGAACTGCTTGACCATTTTAGTCAAGGAGTACCTTTTTCATAAATAGTGCCTCCCAACCCAAAAAAGGGGTAAACTTATACTAGGCACATGACGTTTCACATCCATTAACGAGTTCAGAATGACAAGGGCTCAACCATATTTTCATTTTTTAAAGGGTCAGAAAAGAGTTGAAAGTGGACTCCCCATTTTTATTCTCTTTAATGAGTCAAAAAGGGAAAAATACTCGGAAATATTTTCATATGAGTTTAACAAGTCGAGAAAAGAGCTGAAATGTGACTCATCACCATCATCGAGCATCCATCACCCGTTGTTGCATAAGTAAGGAAAAGCATATTATCGAGTCCTTGAGGTAAAATAGGTCAAAAATATTTACAAAACCTGATATTTTCATGAAAAAACGAATAAAAAGGGGAAAAGTAAATATATTTTTACCATTTACCATTTTACCTTTACAGTGAAGAATTTTTACCCACTTTTGCCCTAGTTTTTCTGGAGCAGATCGTAAGAGATCCAAGAGGTCAATCGATGCACCGTCAGTTCCAGGTAACAATTGAAGCCCTGAGCTCCATTTTCATGCTATTCATTTCTATTTTTAGCCATTTTTAGGGTTTTTAGGGAGGTTTTTGAGAATTTGTTTTCGCCCTTGGTTGGCGTGATTTTTGAGCACAAGATTGCGTTGGCCGAGGGTTATTTGCATAACCATCCCCATTGACCAGTGCGATTGTTTCTAAAACAAGCGCGCTGGTGTCGTTGATAGGGAAAAATCATATTTCTTCAAAAAATGACTGTTAGAACTTGAATTTTATGTGCCAAAATTGATGATTCACTCAAATAAATGGCTTTTGTAGGAGAGAAATTGTCAAAAATGGTGGATTGGAAGGAAAGAGAACACGAAGATGTTGAAACCTGGGCATTGAATGATCCAAATTGCCTAGAGGATTTGAGGGCTTGCGGGCTCCTCAAATTTTTCCTTACACCAAGGATGTGGGCCTAACCTAAGTTGCTTCGATACTTGATAAGACTTTGGGACAATAATCATGAGATTTTTTTCATTGGGGACCAGGAGCTAGATTTGACAACTTTAGATATATACTTCATCACTGGAATGTCTCATAGAGGTGAGCCAATGAACTTGTATGGGTCGCATCCGGTCGGGGCAAGCATATCTTCCTTGCTTGTCGAACATTGTCCCAAGGCCCTGAAATCCAAGAGCCAGAAGATAGAGATTTCCAATGTGCTAGATCTAATACTGAGGGTGCTTCTGTTGACTATCAATAGAGTGGCGGGGTCCTAGGCGAAACATGAGACTAACAAGATGAAGTTCCTTTATACTATTGACTACACAACTCCTACGATTTCAACTGGGCAGAGGCCATGAAGATGAACATCAAGCGCCAATTTTCCAAGGCCAAGGCAGGGAATCTAAAGCAATTTGGATTTGGATCAGTACTTGTGACTTTCTTCCTGGAACGAGTGCCACTATTTTAGTATCAGTTGACTGAGGTCGATCCTCCTACTCCACGCAATCTGCGAATGGCCTGTTGGAGTCATTTGATGCCTAGGATCACTGGGGGTTAGCATATGTCATACCGACCAACAATCTTCTCATGGCTATGACAACAGAAGATAATTGTGGAGGATTGGCTGTATAGCGGCACTTATTTTTGTGGAGACCAAGATATGCCCTTACCAGATGGGGAGGACTTCTATGATGAAGATAAAAAATCAATTTTTTGATTTTGATGTTTTTTTATTGTTTTTGGTATATGCATACTTATAACATTTCTCTTGTTTATACAGATGTTGGACCAGAGTGGCCAATCAGGATGTCCCCAATATCCAGGCACATACCTCGCCCCATCAATGTTGTTGCCCCTTATTAGGAAGGGAGTGATAACGAGTAGGAGATTGCGAGGAACCTCAAGGGGTTAACTCATGGTATCCCAGAATATGCTTGGATAGGAGACATGCCTTGGCGGTAACAGAGGCACACAATGGGAGTCTCAGATTGGATTTGATAATTACTAAGTCGTGCTGCATGAGATGTTTCATGCTATCATGACCACCATGCTGAGTAGTTCCTAGGTCCAGTGCTTACATATTTTTTGAGGCCTGCGTGCCACAGATGTATGAGGCTTGCGAGCCATTGATGTTATTATAGACATACATATTATTTTTTGGGTTCTAATGTATCAAGCGTTTACACACACACACACACACACGCACACACACATATATATGTTGTATTTTCCTGTCTATTATGGTACAAATGGTTTGTCTTATCTTTCACATGTTTCATAAATGTCTATCCAACACGTAATTAGCTAATGCACATGTCAATGTATTCATGTGTCTAGGAATATGATGATATGCAATATAATCAAAATGTCTTTCCAATAGATGGATATGGAGATACATTCGTAATATTCAAGGGTTCCTAACAGAATATTACCCGTTGAGTTGAAGGATGACAATCTATGAATCTCGGTTGACAACCAATTCTCTAATTCCCAGAGCGATGGCTTCTGATAACAGTTTGATGACCGCACTGTATTCAACAATGTTGTTGGTTGTACGACCTAGGAAGATACCTTGAAGGTCAATCAACTCACCATTAGGGTTTTATATATCCCATTCCACGGATGATAGGTTCCGAGTACTTTAGCAAGCACCATTGGCAAAACCAACGTGAGGAGTCACAGAGATCTGCAAAGCAAGAAAATCATAGTAAATAGGAAATCTGTTTGAAAACTATCACTCAAAACCACGTTGTACAAAAACGAATCACACACTAATGCACATAAGTAATAATGCAAGATTTCCTAAGCATAGTACTTTTTGAGGTAAAACCCGTTCTGGGGCTTATCGAGAGGGTTTCCTTCATAATCAGTAAGCTCATAGGCTCCTTTCTCTAAAATATGTCTTACAATATAGGGCCCATGCCACATAGGTTCGAACTTGCCTGCCCCCAGCTTATCATTAGCTTGGTCGTATAATAGGACTAAATCACCCTCAAAGAAAGTGTGAGAGGAGATCAACTGATCGAAATGGGATTTGACCCATTTATTTTGTGCTTTGATGACCAAGGTAGCGAGACGAAGAGTCTCGTCTAGTCATTCTAAATATAAGAGGTGTTCTTCTTGAGGTGATGTTTCAGGGAGGAGTTCAACAACTAACTTGAGTGAAGGAATCTCACATTCGATGGGCAATGTTGCTTCCAGACCATAGACCAGCTGGAACGGTGTGAACCCAGTTGCATCTTTGGTTGAAGTTTGGTATGCTCACAGAGATGAAAAAGTATGAGATGCCAATTTAACTAGTGCATCCCAATAGTATGCTGAAGCATGGTGACCGAAACCTTGTTAACAGCTTCAACTTGGCAGTTGGCTTGAGGGTAATATGGGGTCAAGCCATCGTGGCACAAGCCTAATGCAGATGTCAGTTCTGCTATCATTTAATCTCTGAAATGGGAGCCATGGACCATGAAAACGGCTTTAGGTACACCGAACCTGGAAATAACATGGTTAAAAAGAAATTGAGTTGTCATCTTACCATCTTCCGAATATGTAGGCATCGCTTCGGCCCATGGTGAATGAGGGTTACATGTCATATAATCGATGCCCCATTTGGCAAAGGGACCAATGGTAATGATGTGGTGTAGGTGAGTGGGTGGGGTGCGCATCTTGAGTTGGAAAATTTGGCATTCGTGACACTTGTGGATAATAAGAATGCAGTCTTTGAAGATAGACAACTAGAAATGACCAACGCGAAGGATTTTTTGAGCTGTAGCATAACCGGACATATGACCACCACATGCCCCCAAGTGGCAATCATTGAGAGCTCTTTCAACTTCCTCAATCATGAGGCATTAACGAAGAACATAATCGAAACCCACACGATATAAAGTATCGCCAATAATATGGTGGGGTTGGGACTTATGCCGAATCCTTCAACAATCATCCTTGGTCGACAGAGACCGGAACATGGAGGTTTGGAGATACACAATGATATCACCGTGCCATGGATCAAGGGTGCTAATCAGGAAAAGGGTCTCATCTGGGAGTTGTTCATCTGCACTAGTAGGGAGAGCTTTGGAGGGAAGGGAACAAATCAATTCAGCGAAAACAAGTGACTTTTTAGATTTGGCCGTAGTGAAGACCAAATCAAATTCTTATAGGATAACGATCCATTTAGAATACTTTCCCCCTAGCAATTGACGAGTCAAGATATAGGTCATAGGTTTTCATTCAGAAATCATTGTAGTCATACGTAAAAGAATGTAGTGTCAAAAACGTTGAACAACCTAAATGGTAGCTAAAGCCAACTTCTTGACATGTGAATAATGTGTTTAAGTGTCGAGGAGAATCCGGCTAAGGTAGTGGATCACATGTTCATTCCCTTCGTTGTCGTCTTGAACCAACATCATAACAATGGTGCTAGAGGCTATGGCTAGGTAAAGGAAGTAATCTAGATAGTAGTCTAGTGGATGCAAGAAAGGAGCATTTATGAGGATGGCCTTAAGATCATCAAAATATTTTTGGGCCACCTCATCCCATGCAAAGGGCCTATTGACCTTGGACATGTGGGTATGGAATCTGTTGTCCTGGAACATAGGGTTGTTGGGCTTAGTGTCCCTGAACAAGAGGGTTTTGGACCTGTAGTCCTTGGGAATAAGGTTGATACAATTTTTTCCCTCGGATGTATGGGTTTTGTACTTGGTGCCCTTGGTCGGTAGGATTTTGAACTTGTTGACCTTTGATAAGAGGAGTCTGCACCTGTTGCTACAATATTTGAGCTTGACCCTGTTCCTACAAGGGTTGACCTTGCTGATATGTATACAAGGGTTGTTGCTACCAAGGTTGGTTTTGCTGTTGCAAGGGTTTTCCTTGCAGTTGCAAAATTTGTCCTTTGGGCTGCAAAGGTTGGCCCTGTGAGGGTATGGGTTGAGAGGTATACAGAGCATTTGCATCTGCTGTTGTGTGGCCTACTGCAACTATTGAAAGGAATAACCTTGTAGTTGTTGCAGGTGACCTTGCTGCGGGATAATCTACCCTTCCTATTGCGTAGAAAGCCCTTGTTGCAACAAAGGTTTCCCTTGCGGTAACAAAGGTTGCCTTGGTTGGTGCAAAAGATGTCCTTGCTATTGCAAGGGTACTTAAACAGTGCCCATGAAATTACTGAACTGAATCTAGCCATAGCCAGGCTGGATGTACTGCCTAGGTTGGAGGGTGTAAGGTTGATTAACCAATCCTTGAGAACCATAAGGAACGTAAGGATTTTGGTATTAAACTTGAGCCCCATAGGGTTGCTGATACTGAATATTCCTCGATCTAGATGGACCAACATGATTATGAACCTATTGGTACTAGACATTGCTTGATCCAGTAGGGTCAGCAGGGTTGTAAATAATACCAGAAGAGGGCTGCTTCATACCAAGAATGTGAGCTTGTGAGCCGCTCACATTAGTGGCACCCGACACCATAGAGAAATTCAAGTTTTCCCCCCGAGGAAGTGGCACAATCTGGCCACTGACTAACGGGACAGAAGAACTAGTAGAGACAATCTTTGAAACCACCGGTTGAGATTGACACATAACTGGGATCGATGATACAAGAGTGTTCGGGACGATGGGTTGCACCGGGACTAAAGTAACAACTGGTTGGGAAGTTGTGTTCATGACGAACGGACTTGATGTAAGCCTGACACCTGACACCCAAACAGAATTATGGTAGAGCAATCAGGCACTAGGTGTGCTTGAAACTAAGTGTCACAAAGACACATAGCCGGGTGGAAAAATGGCGGGAATACCTTCTGAATAAGGGAAACCCTTGGGAGGGAAATGCAATTGCAATTCTTCCCCCTTAATAGTGTGTGGTGTAGAAACTTTAGACTCATTCGTAGAAGTGACTGGGGCATCACCTTCAGGCTCCATGTTTGAAAACAAACGACGACGAATGGCTGAACATGTACTGGGGGATAGTTCCAAAGGAACACCCAGTTGGTTGTACAGATTGTAAGGACACTGTGGTGATATCTCAACAACTTCAAATAGAGGGTTTGAAGGATAGATAACCAGTCCAAGCTGACCGTTAGTGGTCGTTGAGTTCTCTGGAGTTCGAATGGGATTATCCAGAGATTCCAGGCCAAGATCAGCAGATGACCTTGAATCGAAAGTAGGCGGAGGACGAGATGAAAATGGTTGAACACTCAAAACAATTGTGAGTTCAAAATTTTGGTCCTCAAGTGACTCTATTAACTCAGGAAATAACTCCTAAGATAATATTTCATACGAAGGAGAGGAAGAGGAATTGGGTGAACCAGATGGTTTAGTCACGATGACCTTGTCTTAGTCGACAAAACAAGTAACTTCAAGGCTTTAAAATTTCATTTTAAGGGAACTCACGATTTGGTCAAAAAGACTAATAGGATGTTTTGGATCATGGGCAACCAATTATTAAGATGCATAAAAGACTGATGTTCTTTCATTTTTAAAGAGTTGAGAAAGAAACAAAGATGGCTTTATCACTTTCGATTGGAAACGAGCTCAAAAGGACAAGTGCTCAGATGATATTATTTAAGTTTAATGAGTCATAAATATCAAATGACTACTCTGCATGATCTAGGTAAATAAGATTACCAAGCAACTGTGAACTGTAGAATACCTCCTAGTGAACCAAGAAGTACAAGCATACAATCTCCCCGAATGCTGTGTTCGGTGTATCACACTCGCAAGGTGGCCAACTCGGCTTCCTAAGGATAAAAGGATTGCAGACTAGTGGGGTCTCCTATTATATACTCAATGGTATGGGGAGCACAAATCCGTGCTAGCACTGTCTAATGCTGAAGCTAATGACAATTGCTAGGTTTATAGACACCGGAACACGTCTCTAGCCTAGACCTTATAGATATGATTGTTAATGTCAAATGTGCCTTAGTTTAATTGAATTAATTTTAAAGTTGATCTTGAGTTAAATTTCAGTTTTTAGGTCATAGTGATGCTACTCGAAAAACCTAAAATGCAACTAAACGGGACAAAACACTTTCAATTCGATGAAATTCTTACACTAGAGAGGGTAGAAACTACTCAATCAAATGCAAACAATCAAGCAACTGAAAACGAAATGATCTTTCACTTATTCACTTTTTCGAAAAATAAACTAATTAAAAATGCATTCCAATCCCTAATTTCCTGAGAAGCACTTATCCATTAGTCCTTTCGAAACGAAAAAATTTCTCTTCCTATTTCAAATGTTGATGCAATTCTAGTTTTTTAAGAGATGCAAATCATAATGATGCAACAAGCTAGAATTTCATATTTTCTCATGAAGCAACAAAAAAAAAATTTCGCATACAATCTTTCAATGAATTTTTTTCGAGACTATGAGCTCTTCAAGCAGATGCAAACATGAAAAGAGAATTTCATTGAGATCAATGTAACACTGACTTTACCAAAAACAAGGCTGACAATGTAATCTATGCTAGGAAAAGATGTTCAAACTAGTGAAAAAAACCTTTTCAAACTCATGCAAAAAGAGGTTAAAGTCATAAAAGGGACTAAAAAACAAATGCAAGGAGAAAATACACCCAAAACTGGACTTGATGAGTCCACAAGCTTCTAAATGGATGACTAGCTAGATGTCCTAGTGTTGCTAGCGATTCAATGACTCGATCAATCAAAAATCAAGATGACAAGTCAACAAGCAAGCAAAACCAAATGAAAAGTAGCTTCCTAATTAGGGAGAAAAAAATAAAAAGGGTTCATGAGGTCAAAAACACAAGAGCAGAACACACTGGCCAAGATTGGGGTCTATCCCTAATCTTCACTTATAGAGATCGATGTGACTGCCTAACTGACAACGAGCGCTAGAGGTGGGTTGGCGCGATTGTTCATCTACAATTCGCACTGGTTGGTGCGACTGTCAGCCGATTAAATGCATTGTCCAAGGGAACTAAGGAAAAATAAAAAAAATTCAAAACAGGGACCAGATCTACTACTATAAATTTTAGACTTAAGCTAGTAAGCAGGAGAAAAGAAACTGAACCAAAGGGAAAACATGAAACTAGAAAATTTCTCATGAAATCATGAGATCCAAAACAAACGAAAGACGGGATCTCCCAAACTGAGTCACCAATTTGTGGTGAAGTAAAATTAGAAGTGTGGACACGAATGAATTCCTCTATCCCAGTAATGGTCTAGCCACAACAGATACATTCTATGGAAGATTTCTTTAGGTTAGAATCAATCAAGAGGGCCTACATCTTGGTTGCTTATCTTGCTTGATGATATCCTTGCTTGCTCACTCCAACAATCTTTCGCTTCCTTCTTCAATATCCTGAAACAAGTAAATGACAACAACACATAAACATAATAATAGAAAAATTGCAATTCAACCTACTTAATGAGTCAAGAAGCAACAAGACACAAATATGTAATATTATAAAACATGTAGGAAATCAATCGATAGTTGCATATATTAATATCAAAGAGAGACTACAACCATTCATCTTGACTGTTGGGTGTGGAGCTTGATTATCTTTTGTATTCAAAGGTTTCAGTCTATTGTATACCCCAGGAAGACTATACACCCCTCCACGCGGAGGGGGCTAATCCCCCCCGGCTGGGGGATTCGGGGGCCAGCGGTCCCCCAGCGGGGGTTCACGGGCAGTGCCCCCAAAGCTAAAAATAGATGTAAAATTGCCTTGTAAAAGTCTAGTAATTTCTAGTCAATCTAGGCCATTCATTAGGTGGATGATCCAATGGTAGAAGTTATGTTTAATTTAGGGTTTTTTTCCCTAGAAGGAAACCCCTCACTATATATGAGGGAATTGTATTGCATCTTGATAGTATCTATATTTTGAGTGAGGAAGAGAGAGGAGATTGAGAGCAAAGAGGGTGTTACAACAGATTTTTTGTAGGTTGTATCTCTTCAGTTTACTGGATAATATAATAAAAGAAGGACTGGTTGTTTCTTCGTGGATGTAGCCCAAACTGGGTGAACCACATATATCTGTGTCTCTCTTGTTTTATGCGTTTTCTGTGTTTATATTTCTGCAATATTTTATGTGTTCCATTGCTCCGTAATATATAATTTTCTAACAACTAGTATTGGAGCCTAAGGTCTATTTGGATGATAAACTCGCAGGAGAGAAGAGTTCCTGGTTCGAGCGGGAGCAATGGCGGAAGATGGCAGGTTTAGGGTTGAAAAATTCAACAGCCAAAACTACTAACTGTGGAAGATGCAGATGGAAGATTATCTGTATCAGAGAGATCTATACCTAGCATTGAGTGGAAAGACAAAGAAGCCGACGAGTATGAAAGACACATAATGGGATATTCTCGATAGAAAGGCACTTGGAACAATACGGTTGTGCCTAGCAGCGTCGGTAGCGTTTAATATTTCAAAGGAAATGACAACAGAGGGTTTAATGTCGGCATTGGCCAAAATATATGAAAAAACCTCAGCCTCAAATAAGGTATTTCTTATGAAGTGTTTACTTAATATGAAGATGTCTGAGGGTGGATCTGTTGCAGACCATTTAAATGATTTTAATACAGTTACAAGTCAGTTAAGTTCTGTAGGGGTAAATTTTGATGATGAAGTTAGGGCTCTGTTATTTCTGTGCTCATTGCTAGAAAGTTGGAATGGTTTAGTTATGGCCATTAGTAAATCTGTCTCTGGATCTATTACTTTAAAGTTTGATGATGTTTTCGGTGCAATCCTTAGTGAGGAAATGTGACAGAAAAGCTCCGGTGAGACATCAGGTAATGCTTTGATTGCAGAGACTAGGGGAAGAAAAATGGAAAGAGGAAAGAGCCTAGGATATCACAGTGAGTCAAGAAAAGGCAGATCCAAGTCCAGATCGAGGATAGTGTGTTGGAAATGAAGGAAGAAAGGACATCTGAAGAAATACTGCAAGTCTCAGAAGGGAAAAGAAGGAGATGCGCATCAAGAAACTAATCATGAAGCGAATATAACAGGTGATGTGTTGGAAGATGCTTTGATTCTTTCACTAGAAAATATTATTGATGCCTGGGTGGTAGATTTAGGGCCTCATTCCATGTCACACCTGATAAGAAACATTTTCATGATTATGTTCAAGGAGATTTTGGATAGGTTCGTGTAGGTGATGTTAAACCCTGTAAAATCGTTGGAATGGGTACAATTTTCATAAAACAGCAGAATGGAAATCAATGGCTATTGAAGGAGGTAAGGCATGTTCTAGATGTGAAGAAAAATCTGATTTCAACAGGGTAGTTGGGAGGTGAAGGTTGTGTAACTACTTTCATAGATAAAACTTGGAAGGTCCCTAAAGGATCCTTGGTAATAGCGAAAGGAGAAAAGGTTGGTACATTGTACTTATGCAATAATATTTCTAATTCTGTTAATGCTTTAACCTCTACAGGAGAAGATATGACATTGTGACATCATAGGCCCGGGCACATGAGTGAGAAGGGGATGCTGATTCTTCACTCAAGAAATTTGTTGCCAAGTTTGAAGCATGTTGATTTAAAATTCTGTGAAAATTCTGTTTATGGAAAACAGAAGAGAGTCAGATTCCTTAGAGTTGGGAAAGAAAAGAAGAGAAAAAAATTAGAGCTTGTGCATATAGATGTATGGGGACCTTCTCAGGTATCATCTGTTGGTGGCTCTCATTATTATGTTACTTTTATTAATGATGCAACTAGAAAAACCTAGATTTATTGTATTTGAAATAAATCTGATGTATTTGTTACTTTCAAGAAATGGAAATATTTGGTTGAAAATGAGACAGGAAAAATGTTGAAGTGTCTCAGATTAGATAATGGAGGTGAATATTGCAGCAAAGAGTTTGATAGGTACTATTTAGAGAATGGAATTCGCAGAGAGAAGACAGTTCCAGGAACACCACAAGAAAATGGTGTGTCAGAAAGGATGAAGAGGACAATCATGGAGCGTGCAAGGTGCATGAGATTACATGTAGGATTTCCTTTACAATTTTGGGTAGATGATGTAGACACTACTGTTTATCTAATAAATAGAGGGCCTTCAAGTTCCTTGGATGGGGGTATTCTAGAGGAGGCATGGACATGTAAAAAGGTAAACTACTCATTTTTAAAGACTTTTGGTTGTGAAGCCTTTGTCCACATTAATAAAGAAAATAGAACAAAGC
>APFE031206141.1:9534-43860 GCA_000404065.3 Pinus taeda
TAACTAATTTTATAAGTTTCCCTAGATTCTTCCTTTTGGTCATATATTTTCAACAAGGAGATTCAAGTGTTCCTTGCTTGGAAACAATCAAAGGATGTTCTATAGCTATCTCTTTATTTTGAAAATCTAATGATGACTTGTTTAAATTGTCCTGTGTTTTTTGAAATATCTTTAATGTTGAGAGGGGAAAAGTTATCATCATTAAAAACATCAGGATAAAGAGAGAAGTGTGATTCTGAAGCAACGTATTTAAAAATATCATTATGAAAAAATCTTCATTCATCAGATTCGATATAGACATTGGGTTTTAGATCATACCTTTGTGTACCGATACTTCCTGAAAGGGAAATAGTTTGTTGTTCTAACCTTGGCATCTGCATTTCTTGACTTGCAACGACATTATCTGACCTTGTATCAAAGTCATCTCCTGGTTCCAAGGCCGGCTTCCCTCTAGCATTCTCGCATTTGTCTTCTTGTATTAGAGTATGGATAACTCCTAGGCTTTGGGGGCTTTCTTCATTATGAGTGATTTGCATATTCAAATTGGAATTCTCGTTCATATTAGAAAGAAATGAGACAAAACTCGAACTAATTTCTGCTTGATCAGATACAGGAGGTAGGGAATGTTCAGCATAATCTAAAGATTCTTCATCTATGAGTTCACTTTCAAGATCGTACTTTAGACAATCAAGATGAAATCGCATATTAAAATCTCTAATAGATTCATATTTTTTCCGAAGATAATCAATTTCATCGTATACCTGGTCATAGTCATAATAATCAAATTCAAGAATGAAAATCTTGAAGAATTGATCCCAGCTATGAATCGATGCAACTGGGAGGTTTCTGCAGCATTTTCTAGCTTCCGTCGTGAGTGTAAGAGTAAAAATTCTGCATAAAACGCCTTCATCAATTCTTTGAATATCATAACTTGAAACTCTTTGAATAAAATGAAGAGCATGATTAAAAGCAGAAGAGTTATTCTTACCATTGAATTTTACCTGAGATAAGAATCTTACCACTTCAGGTGGAGTGTTGGAAGAAGTAGGAACATGGATACAACTCCAAATGGGAAGTCTGTGAGTAGCCATCCAGATTCAAATGTTACGATTGATAATCATTCCAACAGACACTTTGTTTAGGCCCTCCTTCTAGCGCCAAATATGTTGAAGCCCCTAAAATCGGGTCGACAACAAGGGGGATACCCACCTGGTCCGGACCTTGGTTGGCAGCTCCTTATCCGTTTGTTATAGCGGGTCCGATTGGGGATAACGGGACCAGTTTCCCAATCTTGGGTGTGTGTGTGTGTAGAATTGAATAATGTTAATCATCTAAGAGTACTTTAAAGCTAATCTAATTCAGATTCTTTAAACTAACTCTATGCTACTGTAATCTAGTGAGAAACAACACATCAAATCTATTCTAACCCGGGGTTGTATATCTTCCATTATGCGATCTAAAGAGATTTCGAACAATAACTGGTAATAAAGAACATTCAGCTATCATAAGAATAGAAATCATTAAAGATAAACCACTTTGCATAAGAAGTTAGGCAAAACAATTGTGAACAGCATATCGCATAATAAGCTATTCATATGTCAGACATAAAAAATATGACTCCACCGTACAGAAGTTCCAAATGGTAACCCACACATTCATGTAATGACATATAAACAACTGAAAACTATAAATCACTTAAAGAATATAAGCAGAAATTGCCAAGAGATAAAAGTACCATTTATGACTAATTCTACCCATAAGCTTCAAGCAAAAACGATCTATCTCTACTTGTTCTAACATCTACAAAGAGTACAAAAGTGCAACATCAGTAGCAGATATCAAAATGCAAATAAAAATAAATCTCGATCCATCCATTCATCAAAACCTCCTCTGAAGGTGTAGAAGTGCATGTTCCGAGGATAAGTTTTTGACAAATCTCTGGACCCTTCTCTAAATGCATGAGAAGGGTTCAAATACTACTTCCTAATTCTAATAATAGTGTTTTTACAAAATTTTAGGATACGGTTTTCAAATGAACATCCTTTTTCTAATCTAAATAAAAAGAAACAACAAACTTCTAAAAATAAGCTACTTCTGATTTTGGTCCTTAAAACTGCATGTGTTCATTATGGACTTGAGAAGAGTCGGTTGGCCGACTTCTGCGTTGAGCTGGGTTGCGAAAACAGAATCTATGAGAGCTGGCACTACTTTCTCGGCTGAGTTTATGATGCATTTCACAGTCATCCATTGACTGTGTGGCTTGACTAAGTATGCCTAGTAACACTCCCAATTTAACGTGTTCAATGCCTGGATCGCTTTTCCCTTTTCCTGCGCCTTCTGCTTCCATTCTGCCTCCAGTCGTGACTTATTTGGTAGGTACCCCGGGGTGGTTTCTGCGATTAAGTTGGCTCTATGTAAATTCTCATTTACACAGTCGATAAGAATGCTTGCCTGCATTGTCGTTGTCTCCACTGCCTGTTCTGCCTGCCTGATTTGATTGTCCCATTTGTTAAAGAGCAATTCCTTATGACTCTCATTTATTCTAGGTGCATTTGCTCTTTTCCCTTCCTCTCCATCCTGCCAAGCTAAATATTTCGTCACTCGTCTGTCAATCTGGTCATAGTCACTTCGCAAGTCCGCCACATGATTGGTGAGTTTATCACTCAGCTCGCAATAGTGACTCCACTGCGATATCCTACATCCCAACTCTTCCTGTTGCTGCAGAAGTTGCTCATTTAAGCCAGTAGATTCTGAAACAAATTTGGTAAGCTTGGGCTCGTCCTTGTGTATTTCTTGTAAAGCTTGCAACTGCTTTCCTTTTTCATCTAGGCTTCTTTGATAGCTTATCTGCATTTGCTGAAAGTCTTCTTGTAGTTTCTCGAGTTTTTTGGACGCTTCAATACTAGCATTCGCTTGTTGTAGCTATTGTTGTAGTAGCTGTATTTGGTTTTCTTATTCCCTCAACAGTTGCTAAACTTCCAACGCCTTGTCAATAGTCGCAGAAGCGTATGCTCCCGCGATCTGAGACAACTTCGTGAGATTTTCTATCGAGTTGCTAGTAGGGTCTTTCCATAAGACGTCTAAATGTTAAGTGTCTTGTGAGAGTGTATTCTCTAGCTTTCCCTTCTTTCTTTGTCTCCTCACAACTGCTTTATGTTGGGGACTATAGAATACATCCAGTGGGGGAATTTCCTCTACACTAAGTAGAAGCTCAGAAGGCGAAGCGATATGACTGTGCTCCGTTTCTGAGACACTACCGACGATGGTCAAAACCATTTCCTGCGTTACCTATGCATTGCCCACAAGTGTACTTGGGACTTGCCCTTCAAGGCTGATTAGCTCGTTGAAGTTTTCCCATTCTTTGTCGAAATCTGTTGTGACGAGTGGCGATTTAATGACAGGAGGAGGGACATCTCTTAGCGGGGAGGCGATAACTTGCTGTTGCGACATTGCACTTGACTGAGCTGTATCTTTAGCTGTTTCTTCTCTTTTTCCTTGGTCACTTGCAGACTTTTTAGAAATTTTAGGCGTTCCTTGGGCAACGTCAGATTTGGATTTGGAAGTACTAGAGTTTCCACTGAGGCTGACACTGGGAGTAGGCTCTCTGGCAAGCAGTCGCAGCTTCTCTAGAGGAACACTGGCAAGCCTTCTTTCCCTGTATAACAAAAATCTTTGGAGGTCATCTGGAGACAACCTCGACTGAGCTTCTCACAAAACTTCCTGGAGTGAGATTTTACCTTGAAACAAATCATCAAACAAATCTTTCTTTCCGACAAATACTTTTATTCTGACACTTATAGTGAAATCATGGGCAACATTATTTAGGTCAAAAGGCCAAGCGGGGAATTTAAATAACTGTAGAGACGTCACATTCTCCACTTCGGCAAAAGCATGTCCTACATTGAACAATGAGAAGGCCCCACAAGCTACAGGAAACTGAGGCCATATGGCCTTCTTCTTGTCTTTTAGTTCTTTGGTTAGGCCGCCTTCTGAGCAAGTCTGATAGGCAATTTCCCTAGCCAAAAGCTTGTCAAGGACATACAGAGGTAGGACATGTGGAGGTACAGTGCTCCCAAACACTCTAATATAAGTGAACCATTCTTCCCTGAGCACCTCGGGGGTTCTTCACCATACATCATCCTATATAGGGGTAAGATGAGACCGTGGCAAATCTGATAGAAGTGAGGGGAACACTGTGAATCCCATAATACTTTGTGATAAACATGAATAGGTGACGGGTTCTGGGTAGTCCATTTCCAACCCATAGTTGGGAATTTAGATACATAACAAATAGAATCCATAATGTAAGAAGACAGATAAAAAGGAGGATAGACCCTTTGTGACAAGGATCTCTTAGACCCGTAATTCATGACAGCAGTGTATAAATTATCAGAAAATATTTTGGCCCAATCCACGAGATCGGCATTTGTGGCAGCGTCTATGAGTGGTAGCCATTCAGACGAAAATTTATTTATGTCTGGCATCCCAAACAGCCTGCATAGCATAGCCACAGCAAAACAATATGGAGAGGTGAGGGAATCAGTGTTGTACATACCATTTTTGTCCCTTTTTAGCGGCTCCTCTCTTCTGGTCCATTCTTTAGTGGTTTCTGCCAGGTTTGGGTTTTCTGCTGCAAATTTCTTGACAAATTCCATGTTGTAGGTCGTCTGAGGCTCAGGAAGATGATACATAAGGTTTAAGTCTTGCGCGGCAAATGATCCTATGATCCCATGCCCTTGAGCCATGAATTGTCTGCCCTGTAACTCTGCATTGTCAAGTATCCATCTGATCATATCTGTATATGGGAAAATCTTGGGTCTAGCTGCTATTCGATGAAGAAATGAACAAGCGAGCTCTTCCAAGGATGCCTTGGAAGAGTTTTGTGATCCCGCGGCGCTATCAACTTTCATTACTCTAGGATTTTCCTCCTCCAGCAGCCTATACATGCCTTCCCAGGTCGAAATTCCTGCGTCCCTGTTGCATGCAGTGTCTGCGTACAAGGGTGCCATCTCCTTCGCCTTTTCCTTCGTCTCGGAGCGTTGGGCTTTATGTTTCTTTCCCATTTGCTCCTGCGTTCAGCTTTTGAATTTTCTTATCTCTTAGTTCCTGCAGATTACGAGCAAAGTGGAAATGACTGATTGAGAAAGGTGATGGGAGAGTTTTAAATGCAGCAGATATACCAAATATGCCACCTTATGTGAAACAATTCTTTAGCAAAGCACGCGTCTTTATTTCATTAAATAACTGACAACCAATCCACTTACTATCAATAAAAGTGCATGATTTGGGGTCAGATTATGGTAAGTGGCTTTTCTTTGAATGGTTTTCCCGAAGGATTTGCGATTAAATGATTCATGATTTGCTTTACGTTACATTGAAGATCATGTCATTGCAAGGCACGTTTATCGCAAATCGCCAGATCGCAGACTGTGCCATCGCGGCGATCACAATATCGCATGTCGCAATGTCGCGGGTCACAGGAGTTTGATGTTTGTTAAGTATTGCCATTTTATTTCAGCGATGTGCGATCTTGCGATTGGTGTTATCGCAGATCGGCAGATTATGAGGTTTTTCCTTATGAACATTACTTACTGCGATGCGACGTTAGGCTTAACATGGGGGGGGATCTTACACATTAATGCAATTTTTTAAAGACCTTTACCTTATCGTAGACTTAGGTTAAAAATATTTGAAAGACCGTTTTAAGCCTACGATGGTAGCTTTATTTTGAAGAAGGAAAATTTGATTTTTCTCAAAATTAAACTAGGGGTCCCCATTCATTTAGCTTTTTGGACAAATACTAAAATGAAAAAGGGGGGGTTGTTGCTAGCCACAACACTTCGAAAATTTCACTGGAAATGAAGATACAATGAACTGTGAAACATAACGAAATACATATGAAACATAAAGAGACACATTTGCTACACTCACAACCACATGAATCTCATGAAACAGAGCCGCTGCCTTTCATTAATCCTCTGTCAAAGTATACAATGAAGAACTGAGTTTCTCTCCCATAGTCTCCCAGAAATTACAATCAACCAACCTTTTGCAAATGGTTTGCATACAATAAATAGACTATCCCATGAGGAAATAGAATGACCAAGAGTTGGGGAGTTTCTCAAATCATTACAAAATGGAGATGGAAAGCCAACCATTAGTTACAGGTGCAGCGTTACAAAAATGACAAATGGCTTGGGTGACTGCTCGCCTTCCTTTTCCACTTGGATAGAAGGCATCCTCTAATGAAAATACTTTAAATTTAGCATTAGGTGCTGAAGAAAGTGAAATGTAGATGAGCGGGCCCACTTGGAGATAGTCGCGAATCGAAATGTCGCGAAGCAGAAGTGATTTGGCCTTTTTTTCTATATGCGTCGTGCCCAATTATATATGCGCCACGCCACTTTGGAGACTATTTTGAGGTACCTGCAAGAGTCCAAAATGTACCCAAGTGTGCTTGTTGGAAAGCTTGGCTTGTCTACTTTCCAACCCAAGTGGAATTTCTGATTTTGGTGCTCATTTGCCCCTCCAAATCTTCATTCTCCCATGACTGCTTCCTGTGTGTCAAAATAGGGGCAGAGAGGTCATTTGTTGAGTGTTTTGGACCTCCTGGAGACTCAAATCATGCCCAAATTTCTTTTCCATGCACCAGTAGTCATAATTTTTCATGCTGAATCCAAAAATGCAAACCATTTGCAATTTGGAGCTCCCAATCCTAAGCGTCGCGCCATTGGCGCACCAAACAGGGAGAAAAAACCTGTGTTGTGACCAAAAATTTGCCATGTGACCAAAATTGCCCCAAATTTCTTGAAATTTTGGCTGGAGCTCTATGAGGTACTATGCTGAGCCACAGAGACTTCAGCCAAGATTCGAAGCTGATCTTGCTCTTTTTGCCTCTTTTGCCTCTTTGTCGCTTTGCTCAATTTTGCCTTCAAACTCCTTATCCGAGCCTTTGAACTCATGTTCTGTGCTCTGTAATGATAACCATCCACCTCAGTATGGTTTTGTCCCTATCGGCCTTCTCCAGTAGTCTCTCAAGGTGGATGTTGATACGCTCGAGCCAAGACTCTCGGTCATTGTTAATCTCTTGCTCCAATGGAGTGAGCTCGATCCTCCTATGCTAGGCAGCTTGGCAATTCTCACGGATGCTTTGCAGCTCCATGATCTCATGCTGGTCCTCAAGCTGTTTGTTCCTCTACTCCAAATACCTGATAATGCGTTTGGCCCTCTCCAAATTGAGTGACAAGTCTTGGATCTCCGTTTTCTGCTCCTGGATGGTCCTCCTAAGTTTGGCACTCTCCACATCTGCATCATCATCCTGAATGAGGATGAATTCGGTCTCTTGCTCACCTGATGGCCCTTAGTCATGCATGGGCCTCTTGCCCTTGTCCTATACTTGTGTTGCCGATGTCAGAAGCGAGGCCCCTTCCACCCGAGGTGGAGATAACACTCGCTTTGTTGCTGCAAAAAAATGCCTACTGCCCCTCTGATAGGTGATGAATACTGGCATAGTAGTGGTCTCATGGCACTCATACTGATGAGAAGGACCACCTATCTCATGTTTCGCCTCTGATAATACCTGTGAAGTGCTGAAGAGGTCACGGGAGATGAAGTCATCCCAAGTAATGCCCTGCAATCCCAACTGATGATCCACCAAAATCCGGATAAGAACAAAGTGATAAACACTGTTAAGTTGCCGCTGAGGGGTCTTGTGCTGCATGAAGGTGTTCATCCTCTCTATGTTCCTGCAAATGAAAAATGGGAGGTTCATCATCCGTACCTTGGTAAAGTGCATGAGCAACCTGATGTGATAGGCATATAGATGAGAGAACCTCCCCTCACAGCTGAAGTATTTCATGATCAATTTCATGAATGGAGCATATTCATCTTTCAAATATCTGAATGGAAAGACTCTTGTGAGCTTCCTCAAGGCTCATAATGTTGCCTATCCACCTTCTGTTTCTTATGCCACTCTTCTCCAACATTTGGTATGCCGGTTGCTAATGAGATAGTTTCGGGTGTCAATGTGAAGGTGACCTCGGCCAAGATAGAGTGACCTCCATGTAGGTGAAGCACAAAAATACGGACCAACTCATGATGAAATCTAACATTAGCCACCCTTTGACAAAATTCAAAACATGATAGATGCTAGAAGCATGACATAGCAAGAGGGCAGGCCTGCAATTCATTGAGGGTGGTTGGCTCATCCCTAACATGTTTTCCACTCTTGTGATGTCTACTGGGAGCCTATTCTTCCGAGAATGAATCACTTTGTGTCTCCATCTCATACTCTGATGAATGCTCAGATGCCATGACTGCTGTGTGTACTGTACTTGGGTTGCCCTTTGATGATGGTATGAAACTAGGTGTTGTTGTGATATCTGCCACCAAGGGGAGCAATGAAAAAAGGGAGTATTAGGAGGGGAATAATATCATGGGAATAGGGGTTATAGGGAGAAGTTTTGTTTAGGGATATGTAGGAGGGTTTGGGGATTTGATAAGGTAGGGTTTTGGGGTTTTATAGTTGACAAATGAGTGGAGGGGATAGGGAATAGCGGTTTAGTAGTGTTTTAGGGTAGGGATAATAGGGAAAAAATGGGATAAGGGGGAAGGGAAAAATGGAGAGAAGAGGAAAAATGAGAGGGAGGAAGAGCCTTAGCGTCAATACCACAAGTTTGCAACCCTAGCAACAATGGCTTTGATGTTTTCTAGTGGTTGGTTTTATGAGTTTTTGTTGCAACTATACATACCCATGAACCACCATAACATTCACAAAAACACATGAGAAAGCCAAGAGACAGAGCCTACGTGTCGATTTGAGGGGTTTCACAGGAAACTTGAGGAAATTTGGCGCGATTTCAGGCTTCTGTGGGTGTGCGCCGCGCTTGGTATATGCATTGCGCCCTTGTACTTTTTCCACTGCGGGGTTGCGCTCTGTGCGCCACGCCCTCTATGTGCGCCGCGCTCCTGAAAATGACTCCAACTTCACTCCAAACAAGCACTTTGCTCTCCCAATGTCTTTGCAATGTTTCTATATGACCTTGATTTGCACAATGACTTGGCTTCTTGTGGAAACTTGTATATAAAGACTTTGAAGTCATGGGTTTAATTTTTTCTTCTCCAAAACCCACTTTGCTAATGTTTCATTTTGGCTCTTTTCACTGACTTAAAGCAACACTGAATTTCACTTTTCCCTTTGAATTTTTAGCTCAAATGATGAAATTTTTTGGCACCTTTGCAGGGGTTGTATGACAGGGCATTTGGCCATGGAAACCATGACTTCACCTGAAGAAATCAACTGGCGACTTTTTTGAAAATTATCACAAATGACACAGTGTTTGACTTTTCTTCAAAACAGAGTTTTGAAGAACAGTCGAAGTTTGTCCACATGACGATGAAACTCTTTGAATCATAACTTTGTAAGGGCTTCCATCTGGTCTGCATGGCTTTATTGGACATGTTTGAAGACCAAATTGACTAATCCCTAGACCTAATGATTGAAAATGACTTTCATCCATTAAAAAATCGAACATTAACTGTCATGGACTTTAGTGAACATTGACAAAAGACCTAAGCCAGCAGGTGCCAGACATGAGGGTAAATGACTAGCATGACCTTTTCCGTCAGATTATGGCATGCCCCTAGTGGAATGGAGCTGAGTGAATGGAGCGAGACTCCTAAAAATGAAATGCAGAAAGAGCTTTGATCTTTGATGGAGGACTGACAAGACCGACTCTAACAGATTCTACTAAGAAGGTGAATAGAAAATTTGAGTAGGAGACTCACTTTATTGCTGCAACATTATATTCAGTTCAGCTTCGAAAGTACAGTGTGCTTAAGTGAAATTTGAAAGGTGAAATGCATGCATAAGCATGATGTGCATGAACATAGGGAGGCTGATGATTTCCTTGTATTTGAACATGTATGTGTAATTAACTTGAAGGGTTGGTTGGTTTGGCATGCATGTAATGTAATATTGACTTGAGAAAAGTTGATTTGATCTCTAAGATGGAGATAATGATGATGTGTTTCATCTTTTGAAAAGAATCCTTGAGATCTTTTCTACATGCTTGACTTGAAGGGTCATTTTTTTTAAAGGCATGTTTTGTGGGCTTGTTATCTAGTCCATAACTTGTATGCAGATGCAAGACATGGAGGTGTTCACAAGATGTGAAAATCTGTTTCTTTCGTTGAAGCAGGAGTTTAGGCCATCTAGTTGTTATCTGTATTTTTGTTGTTGTTAACAATTGTTGTTGATAGCTTGTCAAACAGGTACAAATGTAAATTTTTGTGAATCTGATGTAACTTCACATTTGTTTGAGCCACCTTAGATCAATGATCAAGGAAGAGAAGTTCAAACTACATTCTATGACCATCTCAGTAGGAGTTCTCCATGAAGTCAAGTAGGAAGACAATTCTTCCCATGAGAACAAACACATCCAGGAAGGAAGTGTTCAAATTTTTTGGTTTAGAGGCACTAGCCATGAAGGCAAGTGTATGAAGGCTAAAAGAAGAGGCTGTTGTACTCTCATTTACTGTTCAGATCAGTATATCCATCTTTTGGAGACCAAAAGTTCTTTAGTGGGAAGGCGTGATCCAAAATGGATCTTGGATAGACTTCTAAGTCTAAAGTGTTCCTCACAGAGGAAAATGAAAGTCCAAGAATTCTCCTAGAAATAGCCCCATTGCATAGATATTTTCATTCTGAATCTACTGCAATTTGAATGGACTAAAACAAACTTCAGCTGATGAAGTTATCACAAAAGGAAGATTGTCTTTGTCCTTTGAAAAATGAGGCATTTCTTCTAAAAATGGGTTTAAGGCCTTATAAAGGAAAATCACATCGCAAAAGGTTCAAAGGGTGAACTTAAGGATGAGCGGAACACAATCAACGATCTCTGACATATCGCAACCGGAGGTAGGCTTTATGCAATATCGAAACCCCGGGCAGCGTGACATGCGACTGTGCAATTGCCGATTATCAGATCGACGGATCAGCGTCGACGTATGCCACGATTTAATGGAAGAACCCCTGGGCCATAGCGAATGCAATATTTTAATAGTGACATGCAATCTCAGCCGTCAGATCAGGAAAAGAGATCAACAGTCAGGACTTAATTGGCGGTCGGGAGATCAGTTGTCCCCGATACAAAGGGCTGTTGCGACATCGATATGCAATATCAACTATCCGATCAAGGAGCAGATCAACTGTCCAGATTTAATCAACAATCGACGAGAGGGCTAGCTGACGAGACAGAGGAATGATTACATGCAGAGAAATGAACAGGAAGCCGTAGAGCTAGAAGGATGCCTCACAAAAGTCAGAGAGCACGATTGAGAGGTAGGCAGAGAGTTTTGGAGTCATTTGGAAGTCGAGTGAACCAGAAAGCTCAATTGATAGCAGCAAATTATTGCTAAAGGTCATTGGAAGGTTGCTGAGAGTTGCTTGGAGGTCAAGAGAACTACAGAGGCATGCAGAGGCTGAGAGAAGCTCGTAAGAGCCAAGATGTAGAGTGAGAGCCAAAGCTAGACCCAGAGCCAAGAGCCAGAGCCAGAGCCAGAACCAAGAGAACAAAAAGGAGATCAAGTGATCCAACTGTTGCTGGTGTCCATAGTGTGCTAAAGATAGAAGAAGGCATTCCAGAGATAGTGAGAGAATTCTGAAGGAGTTGATGCAAGCTAGAGCAAGATCGCTCAAAGCGCTGATTGAAGGGATCAAGTCCAGAGAAGCCTAGATTTGTCTATAGAAGTATGGACAACTAGCAGGATAAGATGGCATTCTAAACCCATAGGTTCAGTTGTAATCCAATGGAGTTGAATGTGGGGCTTGTAAAATAATTGATGCCATAATCCCAGAGAGCCTAGTTGAGTTGACTAGAGCTCAAGGAGACGTAGCCCAATAGGTTTCGGTGAACTCCATATTATATTGCTATTATCTTTGTTTGTTTATTCGCTGCTTTACTTACTGTCACAAGTATTTGAATATCAGCATTAGCAATAGAACTTAAAGCACTTAAAAGTTAAAAATAAACACCAGCATACACCTATTTCAAGCATTATTAATTCCGCAATTGGTTAATCATAAGGTCTTGGAAATATTTAAGCTTTGGAAGTGGGAGAGGTTCTTGTAAGCTAACAAGAAGCCTTTAATGCCCCATTTTCAGATCAGTTGCTTACGTACAAAATTGCTATTTATAGTTTGAAACTAAATCAATTAATGAAAACATGTTCAAATAATACGAAAAAGAAATTATTGTTGAAATAAAACTAACTCTAATCTACATCTACAATATTAATCACAACCCAAGCAATGCAAATTATCATTCAGACAATTTTAATCTCAATCTTGGTAAATAAAAAAACTCTATCTAAGATCTTTTTAATCTAAGTACAAGAATCCAAAACTAATTCAAAATGAAATTAAGCCTATGCTAAAACTCAATCTCAACAAAATTCATTCTCACTCAAATGATGTTTAAACTAAAGTAATGGACAATTCAAATAAAAATGCAACTAATCTAATTCTCGGGACATGAGAAATCAACAAGCATAAAAAGATGAAATGCAACTCTCTTTCAACTAATTTTATTTTGTACCTAACTCAGAAATCCAATCTTATAACTAAAATGATTAAACTTAAGAAATATTGATCCCTATCATCTTTCAATCGTAACAAAACTATAATCCTATCCTAATCATATCAACACTCACACACTCCAATCATAATCAACATTGTCTTACTATTTTCCTTAGCATTAATCACAAACTGATAATGCTGGAAAACTTGGTAACATATAGAAAGTAAATAGAGGATAACAGATTCATCTCTAGACTTGTGATACGGTGATTAACCTCTGTTTATTTACCGTCCCATGCCATGCAATTGTACCAAAATTATTATTTATTCACAGATCATTTCTCAACGAATCCTTGTTGATTTTTTGATGACTAAGTAATGAAATCTACAGTATTCAACTTCAAGATACAAAACAGAGTAAGATTATTGAGTGCAAAAATGAAAACATTAAAATATCTAAGCAATGTTTAAACAAAATCCCCCCTGCAAATCTAATCCCTATGATTGGAATGAACTACAAAACTTGCTTCCAGGTGTTGGTGGGTTCTTGCCACTCCTGGAGCAAGTGTAAACTAACTCAATGTTGTTCAGAAATCAAACACCATAATACTTACAAGAAGCTGATTGCAAGGTCAAGTTTTGTATTAAGAGTTCAAAATATTAGTTCATACGCATACATCTTGGTTGGTCCTTATGAGGCAAAGCTCCACAAATATTATTACGGAAATATTTCTTTGCTTCTTATCTTATTATTCTCTATTCCCCCAAGATACAAAATAAATCAACTTTTCAAGAGGTTCAACCGATGAGGCTCAATCTAACTAAATAACCATAAAAAGTAAATATATAATTATTAAAACTAATCGGAGATGTATGAAATCTTCGTGAGTGATTTCAGATTAATTTGGGTTGGGTCCTGTTGTGTATAACAAACCGTTCCCTTTTTTAGCACAATAGGTTTATCCAAACCGTGGTTATGGCCAAAAATAGACAAACCACTAATTTAGCCCTCATTCTGTACTTAAGATTGTGTTGGAATATTCCCCTAATCATAACTCCTTCATGGTAATGATCTTTTCCAAACCGTTTTTGGGTTACATGAATGAGGGTACTCTAGACAAAACCCACGTGTCAGAATCTCAATATTCTTCTCCATTTTCTCACAAATTTTATATGTTCACCTACATGAATTCTGCATTTCGTACTTAACTTGTAGCAGCTAGTTTGATTGACTTGTGAAGAATTTCAGAAATAGAACCCTGTGGAAAATGAACTTGGCAAAACCATAATTAGTAAATAATGAATAAATCATATCTAATCATATAAAAGCTAAGAAAACTAATGATAATTAACCACAAGGTGTAAGACATGATTTGGCAACAAGTTGAGAAATTACTGTATGAAATGAGTTAAAAATGTCAGAATTTACGTTATGAAATAACAGTTTTGTATGACAGAAAAATAGGCATATTCAAGACTCAATATTGCCCTAAGCCTATGGGTTTTCATTTCCTCATTCAAACAAATCTCTTGCTCATTCACAAATTCTAACATTGTTTCGTAGATGTTCATTCTTGTGGAGCAACATTGCTTTAATATTTGGAGGTGTTGGTTCTTGTGGGGCAGCACTTTACATATTAACATATCATACCGGTTTCATAGCAATACAAATTGAGGACAAGAATGGGATGGATGAGGGAGATATGATGGATGAAAATTAGGTGGTGATGGAGATGGAAAATGGGTGCTTGCATATTCTGTCATCGTAAGGCCAATGTCTATAGGTGGTTTCCTTTATCATTTCATGGCAGTAATGACTTCATCCTGTGAATAGAATGCTTGGAGAAGACAATATAGAGATTGTCTTTATGAATACACTATAAGTAATTTCTTTTAACATGGTATTGTAATCAGAGAGTAAGTCTTTTTATTATGAGTAATGAATGGAAGGAAATAGAAGGATAATGGTTTATGAAAGATGAAATGAATGGAATGAGAAGTGGTGAATCATTAAGCTTATCTAACCTTCTAATGAATTAGAGAATCATAAGCCAAATTTACCTCAAGTTTTATCTTTGTCATTGATGTGCCTGGTGGTGCAAGATCATGAAGTGGAGGGTTGAATGGATAGAGATGATGTGATTGCTGATTTGATCTGTTGAAGAACATTGAAGGATGAAGGATGAACTAAAGTGCTAATGGATGAACTGAAGGTATAATTCTTCCCCATTCCTAAGGAGTTGTATGTCCCCAAACAATTGAGGAGATGTGACTATTGTTGCAAATGGAAATTGGAATGTTGATACAAAATCCAAACTATTGCAAATCTCTGTTGAGATCACAAAACCATATAGTCTTCAAACGCTACACACCCATGTGTAATCTTGCATATGTGAATAAATGGTGTTGTTGTCGAACATAAGAAAGAATCATTTTATTACTAACCTTTGAGGAGGTCGTTAACCAATGCGAGATATCACACCTTTGATATCAATGGGAATCAAGGAACTAGGTACATCCTACTAGCCATGAATGGAGTTGTCGAAGTAGAATGGACTACATAATTCATCCACTAAAAAACATTGGTGTATTTCCTTAGTAGATGACAATGATACCTACCATTAAGGCATGAAGGCTCCAAGATACCTTATCTAACCCTAAGTTTGGTCCCAGATAATTTACTAATGTTGATGGGAAAATGCTTGTTGACTAGTGGGCCTTAAGGTATCCCACATCAACCAACTTGAGTACAAACATAATGAATTGAAAGATACATTATTTGAAGAACTCATATAAATTTACAAGCTTTATTGGGAACCTTGCCCGCCAGTTACCTGGTTTTCAAGAAAAGTCCCTGCCTAGTTGCACCAAACATGCTAGTTTTCACAAAAGGACTTATTTTTCTCTTTACTATTTTCATTTATTTATTTACTAACTTTCCTACTACATTGAAGAAAATATGTACTCCTTCAAGTGAAAGAGAACTTCAAATGAAGCCATGTGCAGATCTGGTAAAAAGATATATTCATGCTTAGATTTAACATATAAAATTTAGAATGTACATGAGTATGAAAAATCAGCAGCTTTGAAGATGAGAGTGGTACTTTGATTGGATTGTGATCTGGAACCAATGCTTGATGTAATCCTTGTGGTATTGGCTTATTTCTTCGTTTGGACCACTCTAAAATTCCTCCTCGGTCATGCTAGGCAAACTTGGATAATTGGTCTCCTGAATGCATAGAAGGCTTGCTGATGGGCATGGTGAAAGTTATTCGATCTCAGGTTGATTTGGATGCTCCCCATCATATTTGGTACATGATTTATCGATCTCCTTGGTAGATAGGCAAGCAGAATCAAGGGAGACTTCCAAATCCTTTTTTGGTTGTGGAGAGATAGATAGTTTCTTGAATGAGGTCAGGATGAACTCTTCCTGAGAAGCAGATACCCCAGCTACTGCTAGGATTTGAGAAAGTTCTTCGACGGTCATTCTCCAAGCTTCTCAACAATTCTTTAATTTCTCCTACTAGGTTATGATCCATGTCTCACAACATGGATTAGTACCTGGGGGTTCTTACAACACCCCAAAAATGTTTTATCTTTAAAGAGCTTGAATTTTTAATGTAAATGAATTAACAATAATTGCAATAAAACTTACCAAACTTGAAATCCTCGCTTATTTGGACAACCAAAATCTAGAGTGACCCCTAACCAAAGTGGATGCATGGCTCTTCACTCATATCTTACCGTCATCTCTGCCCTCTAGTGGCCTTGTAACTAAGATCACACTGAAAACTTGTGAAAGAAACTATGCTCTAATCCTTTTAGCACCTCCCTAGCAAGGGTCCAAAAAATGTTGGGGAAATTATATGTGCAATAATTCCAATATTAAATTATCAATATGGGGTTGCAAGACTTAGAGGCATAAGAGAAAGTAATGCAGGATCAAAGAATCTAACCTAAACTAGAGTAAGAAAATCAATTTACTATTTAAGTACAAAATCACTATTTATAGTTTGAAACTAAATCAATAGATGAAAACATGTTCAAACAATATGAATAAGAAATTATTGTTCAAATAAAACTAACTCTAATATACATCTGCAATATTAATCACAACCCAAGAAATACAAATTACCATTCACACAATTTTAATCTCAATCTAAGTAAATAAAAGAACTGAATGTAAGATCTGTTTAATCTAAGTACAAGAATCCAAAACTAATTCAAAATGAAATTAGCCTATGCTAAATCTCAATCTCAACAGAGTTCATTCTCACTCAAACGATGTTTAAACCAAAGAAATGGACAATTCAAACAAAACTGCAACTAATCTAATTCCCGAGACATGAGAATCAATAAGCATAAAATGATGAAATGCAACTCTCTTTAAGCTAACTGTATTATGTATCTAACTCAGAAATCCAATCTTATAGCTAAAATGATTAAACTTAAGAAATATCGATTCATATCAGCTTTTAATTGTAAAAAAACTCTAATCCTATCCTAATCATATCAACACTCACACACTCCGCTCGTAATCAACATTGTCTTACTATTTTCCTAAGCATTAATCACAAATGCATAATGCTGCAAAACTTGCTAACGTATATAAAGTAAATAGAGGATAACAAATTCATTTCTATACTTGTGATACAGTGATTAACTTCTGTTTATTTACTATCCCATGCCATGCAACTATACCAAAAGTATTATTTATATCATAGATCATTTCTGAGCGAATCCTTGTTGATCATTTGATGACTAAGTAATGAAATCTACAACATTCAACTTCAAATTACAAAACAAAGTAAGAATATTGAGGGCAGAAATGAAAACATTCAAAGATCTAAGTAATGTTTAAAAAAAATTCACTTTGCAAATCTAATCCCTGTGATTGGAATGAACTGCAAAACTTGCTTCCAGGTTTTGGTAGGCCCTTGCCACTCTTGGAGAAAGCTTAAACTAACTCAATGTTGTTCAGAAATCAAACACCATAATAATTACAGGAAGCTTATTGCCAACTCAAGTTTTGTATTAAGAGTTCAAAATATAAGTTCATACGCATACATCCTGGCTGGTCCTTCTGATGCAAAGATCCACAAAGCTTATTACAACAATATTTCTTTGCTTCCTATCTTATTCTTATATGTTCCCTCGATATATAAAATACATCAGTTTTTTAAGAGGTTCAGCCGATGAGGCCCGATCTAACTAAATAACCATAAAAAGTAAATAGATAATTATAAAAACTAATCAGAGCTGTATGAAATCTTCATGAGTGATTTCAGATTAATCTGGGTTGGGTCCTATTGTGTGTAACAAACAGTTCCCTTTTTTAGCACAAGAAGGTTATCCAAACTATGGGTTTGGCTGAAAATAAACAAACCACGAATTTAGCCCCGATTCTGTACTCAAGACTGTGCTCGAATATTCCCCTGACCCTAAATCCTTCATGGTAATGATTTTTTCCAAACTGTTTATGGGTTACATAAATGAGGGTACTCTGAAGAAAACCCATGTGTCAGAAACTTGACATTATTCTCCATTTTCTCATAAATTTGATATCATCACCTACATGAATTATGCATTCCATACTTAACCTGTAGGAGCTAGTTTGATTGACTTGTGAAGAATTTTGGTAATAGAACCCTATGGAAAATGAAATCAAAAAAGCCATCATTAGTAAATCATGACCAAATCATCTATAATCATATAAAATATAAGAAAACTAGTGATAATCAACCATATTGTGTAAGATGTGATTTGGGGATAAGTTGTGAAATTACGGTATGAAATGAGTTAAAAATGTCAAACTTTAGGTTATGAAATAGTGGTTTTGTATGATGGAAAAATAGACATACTCAAGGCTCAACATCCCTCCATGCTTGAGGTTTTTCATGTCCTCATGCAAACAAATCTCTTGCTCATTGAAAATTCTAACATTGTTTCATAGATGTTGGTTATTGTGGAGCACCATTGTTTGAATATTTGGAGGTGTTGGTTCTTGTGGGGAAACACTCTACATATTAACATATGATTTTGATTTCAGAGCAATACAAATTAAGGACAGGAAAGGGATGGATGAGGGAGAGATGATGGATGAAAATGAGGTGGTGATGGGTGCTTGCATATTATTTCATCGTAATGCCAGTGTCTATAGGTGGTTTCCTTTATCATTTCATGGAAATAATGACTTCATCCTATGAATAGAGTTCTTGGTGAAGACACTATAGAGGCTGCCTTTATGAATACACTATAAGGAATTTCTTTTAACATGGTCTTGTAATCAGAGTGTAAGTCTTTTTATTATGATTAATGAATGGAAGGAAATATAAGGATAATGGTTTATGAAAGATGAAATGCATGGAATGAGAAGTGGTGAATCATTTATCTTATTTAACCTTATACTGAATTAGAGAATCATAAGCCTAATTTACCTCAAGCTTTACCTTTGTCATTGATGTGCCCAGTGTTGCAACATGAAGTGGAGGATGGGATGGCTGGAGATGATGTGATTGTTGATATGATATGCTAAAGAAGGCTGAAGGATGAAGGATGAACTAAAGTGTTGTAGGATGAACTGAAGGTCCCCTTCTTCCCCATTCCTGAGGAGTTGTATGTCCCCAAGCAATTGAGGAAAGGTGACTGTTGTTGCAAATGACAATTGGAATGCTGATACAAAAATCCAAACTGCTACAAATCTGTGTTGAGATAACAAAACCATATTGTATTCAACCGCTGCACACCCATGTGCAATCTTGCATATGTGAATAAACGGTGTCGATGTCAAACATAAGAAAGAATCATTAGATTACTACCCATTAAGGAGGTTGTTAACCTATTCGAGATATCCCACCTTTGATGTCAATGGGAATCAGGGCACTAGGTACATTCTACTAGCCATGAATGGATTTTTCGAAGTCAAATGGACTACAAAATTCATCCACCAAGAAACATTGATGTATTTCCTTAGTATATGACAAGGATACCTACCATTAAGGCATGTCAGCTCGAAGGTACCTTATCTACCCCTAACCTTGGTCCCAGATAATTTGTTGATGTCGATGAGACAAGGCTTGTTGGCCAGAGGGCCTTAAGTTATCCAAAATCAACCAACTCGAGTACAAACATAATGAATTGAAAGATACATTATTTGAATAACTCATACAAATTTACAAGATTTACTGGGAACCTTGCCTACGAGTTACCTAGTTTTGAAGAAAAGTCCCTACCGAGTTGCACCAGGCAAGCTGGTTTTCACAAAAGGAATTATTTTTCTCTTTACTATTTTCATTTATTTATTTAATAACTTTCCTACTATACTGAAGAAAATATGTCCTCCTTCAAGTGAAAAATAACTTCCAATGAATCCATGTGCAGATCAGGTACAAATATATATTCATGTTCAGATTTAAAATATAAAATCTAGAATGTACATGAGTATGAAAAATGAGTAGCTTTGAAAGATGTGATACAAAGAGTACTTGAAGATAAGAGTGGTACTTTAATTGGATTGTGATCTGGAACCAATTCTTGATGTAATCTGGTGGTATTGGCATATTTCTTCGTTTGGACCAATCTGAAAGTCCTCCTCAGTCATGCAAGGAAAACTTGGATAATTGGTCTCCGGAATGCATACAAGGCTTATTGATGAGTATGGTGAAAGTTCTTAGATATTAGGTTTAGTTGGATGCTCCCCATCATATTTGGTACATGATTTAGCAATCTCCTTGGTAGATAGGAAAGAGGAATCAAGGGAGATTTTCAAATCCTTTTCTCGCCATGGAGAGATAGATATTTTCCTGAATGAGGTTAGGATGAACTCTTCTTGAGAAGCAGATACCCCAGCTACTACTAGGATTTGAGAAAGTGCTTTGAGGGACATTCTTCAAGCATCTCAATCATTCTTGAATTTCTCATACTAGTTGATCATCCAAGTCTCACAACATGCATTAGTACTTGGGGGTTCCTACGGCACCCCAAAAATATTTTATCTTTAAAGAGCTTGATTTTTTAATATAAATGAATTAAAACTAATTGCAATAAAACTTACCAAACTTGAAATCCTCTCTTACTTGGACAACCAAAGTTTGGAGTGACCCCAAACCAAAGTGGATGTGTGGCTCTTCACTCACGTCTTATGGCCATCTCCGCCCTCTAGTTTCCTTGTAACTAAGATCACACTGAAAACTTGTGAAAGAAACTATGTTCTAATCCTTTTAGCACCTCCCCGAGAACAGTGCTAGAAATGTTGGGGAAATTATATGTGTAATAGTTCCAACATTAAAGTATCAATTTGGGGTCAAAAGGCTTAGAGGCACAAGCAAAGGTAACGAAAGATCAGAGCATCTATCCTAAACTCGAGTAAGAAAATTAATTTACTATTTAAGCACAAAATTGTTATTTATAGTTTGAAAATAAATCAATTGATGAAAATATGCTCAAACAATACAAATAGGAAATTACTCTTCAAATAAAACTAAATCTAATCTACATCTGCAATATTAATCACAACCCATGCAATTCAAATTACCATTCAAACAATTTTAATCTCAATCTAAGATCTGTTTAATCTAAGTACAAGAATCCAAAACTAATTCAAAATGAAATTAAGCGTATGCTAAATCTCAATCTCAATAGAACTTATTCTCACTCAAAAGATGTTTAAACTAAATAAATGGAAAATTCAAAGAAAACTACAACTAATCTAATTCCTAGGACATGAGAAATCAACAAGCATAAATAAATGAAATGCAACTCTCTTTAAACTAATTGTATTTCATACCTTACTCAGAAATCCAATCTTATAACTAAAATGATTAAAATTAAGAAATATCGATTCCTATCATCTTTCAATCATAAAAAAACTCTAATCCTATCCTAATCATATCAACACCCACACACTCCACTCACAATCAACGTTGTCTTACTTATTTCCTGAGCATTAATCACATATTTATAATGTTGCAAAACTTGGTAATGTATAGAATGTAAACATACGATAACAAATTTGTTTCTAGACTATACGACGATTAACTTATGTTTATTTACCGTCCCATGCCATGCAATTCTACCAAAAGTATTATTTAGATCATAGATCATTGCTCAGTGAATTCTTGATGATCGTTTGACAACTAAGTAATGAAATCTACAACATTGAACTTCAAATTACAAAATAGAGTAAGAGTATTGAGTGCAGAAATGAAAACATTCAAAGATCGAAGCAATGTTTAAACAAAATTCGCTCTCCAAATATAAGCCCTATGATTGGAATGAACTACAGAACTTGGTTGTAGGTGGTGGTGGGCCCTTGCCCCTCCTAGATCAAGCTTAAACTAACTCAATATTGTTCAGAAATCAAACACCATAATACCTACAGGAATCTTATTCCAAGTCAAGTTTTGTATTAAGAGGTCAAAATATAAGTTCATACGCATACATCCTGGATGGTCCATCTGAGGCAAAGCTCCATAAAGCTTATTATGAAAATCTTTCTCTGCTTCCTATATTGTTCTTGTTTGTTCCCTCGAGATACAAAATACATCGGCTTTTTAAGAGGTTCAGTTGATGAGGCCCGATCTAACTAAATAACCATAAAAAGTAAATAGATAATTATTAAAAATAATAAGAGCTATATGAAATATTCGTGAGTGATTTTAGATTAATCTAGGTTGGGTCCTATTATGTGTAAGAAACCATTCCCTTTTTTAGCACAAGAGGTTTATCCAAACTGTGGTTGTGGTAAAAAATAGTCAAACCATGAATTTGGCCCCAATTTTGTACTTAAGATTGTGCTAGAATATTCCCCTAACTGTAACTCCTTCATGGTAATGAATTTTTCCAAAGGATTTTTGGGTTAAATGAATGAGGGTACTCTAAACAAAACTCACATGTTGGAATCTTGATATTCTTCTCCATTTTCTAACAAATTTGATATGTTCACCTACATGAATTCTGCATTATGTACTTAACCTGTAGTAGCTAGTTTGATTGACTTGCAAAGAATTTCGGTAATAGAACCCTGTGGAAAATGAACTTAGAAAAACCATCATTAGTAAATCATGACTAAATCATGTCTAATCATAGAAAAGCTAAGAAAACTAATGATAATAAATCACAAGGTGTAAGATGTGATTTGGCAATAAGTTGAGAAATTACGGTATGAAAATGAGTTAAAAATGTCGGAATTTCGGTTATGAAATAGTGGTTTTGTATGATGGGAAAATAGACATATTTGAGTCTCAACATCTCCCCATGCCTGAGGGTTTGCATGTCCTCATGCAAACAAATATCTTGCTCATTGACAAATTCTAACATTGTTTCATAGATGTTGGTTCTTGTGGAGCAACATTGCTTGAATATTTGGAGGTGATGATTCTTGTGGGGAAGCACTTTACATATTAACATATCATACTAATTTCAGAGGAATACAAATTGAGGAGAAAAATAGGATGGATGAGGGAGAGATGATGGGTGAAAATGAGTTGGTGATGGAGATGGTGAATGCGTGCTTGCATATTCTATCATCGTAAGTCCAATGCCTATAGGTGGTTTCCTTTATAATTTCATGGCAGTAACGACTTCATTCTGTGAATAGAATGCTTGGAGAAGACACTATAGATACTGCCTTTATGAATATACTGTAAGGAATTTCTTTTAACATGGTCTTGTAATCAGAGTGTAAGTCTTTTTATTATGAGTAATGAATGGAAAGAAATAGAAGGATAATGGTTTATGAAAGATGAAATGCATGGAATGAGAAGTAGTGAATCATTAAGTTTATTTAACCTTATAATGAATTAGAGAATCATAAGCCAAATTTACCTCAAATTTTACCTTTGTCATTGATGTGCCTGATGATGCAAGATGAAGTGGAGGATGGAATGGATGGAGATGATGTGACTCTTGATCTGATATGGTGAAGAAGGATGAAGGATGAATGATGAACTGAAGTGTTGAAGGATGAACTGAAGGTCCCCTTCTTCCCCATGCCTAAGGAGTTGTATGTCCCCATATAATTGAGGAAAGGTAACTGCTGCTACAAATGAAAATTGGAATTCTAATACAAAAATCCAAACTGTTGTAAATCTGTGTTGAGATCACAAAACCATATAGTCTTCAACCACTACAAACCCATGTGCAATCTTGCATATGTGAATAAATGGTGTCGATTTTGAACATAAGCAACAATGATTAGATTACTGACAAGATTTTTCGGTGGAAATCACATGATAGTATTTTTGTCGACGCGTTTCGAACCAACAAGTGTGGTTCATCGTCAGGACAAGTTGAAGAACTAGATCATGGCTATAGGTTAAATAGGGAGAGCAGATCTTCCAATGACTATATTTGAGTAGGAAACAACTATTTTGATTGAGAAATGGTTAAATTTTGTCTGGCCAACTTGACTGGACCGAGGGAGAGGAAAAGTTATTAATGTTATGGTTATTACCAAAATTATTGTTATATTTATTACGAGCAATTGAATAAAAGAAAAGTTTGTATTCAATTTTTTTTTGTTTTTCTTAGAAAATTAATAAATTAGTTGTGCAATTATAATTTAAAATATATAAAGGGTTCGTAAATCATCAAGGAATTTAGTTTTTAGCTACCTCAAAATTGCTAATAGGTATACTAATTAAATGATTATGTATATTGTGAAATAATTATAAAACAAAAACAATACATCAATAATATAGTATGGAAAGATGTGTAGAAATATACCTTCCTAATTTAATATAATTATATAAAAAAATAGTTAATAAGTTATTATGCAAGATAGTTTCATTTGTTATTAATATCATAGACATAAAATGTAAGAATTAACTTAGAAGACCTTGGCCTATTAATAGCCTATCTAAAATAAAACACAAATAATGATCTAATAAGGACATGATATATATATATAATATATATATAATATATATGAGAGTACAAATAAATGTATATATGTGAAACCAAAACCTTAAAATCATTTATCGAATTAAATATATAAATAAATATTTAGTTAGTTATTATGAAATTAGTTTGTAGAAAGAAAACAAAAACCAATTATAAAAGGAAATATATATATATATATATATGAGAGAGAGAGAGAGAGAGAGAGAGAGAGAGAGAGAGAGAGATGTGTGTGTGTGTGTGTGTGTGTGTGGAGGGAGTGAAGGAGAAATAAAGACAAGAAGGGAAAAAAAGGACAATGATCAAACAACGCAAGGAGGGGGAAAACAAGGAAACCAAGCTAGGGACAAGGAGAGGGAGGGAGAAAAAAACGGGGAGGCGGCTAGGAGGAGAGGGCAGGGCTCCAGCAACTACTAATTTTCCAGTCATCATCTCTATTGAGGTTTCTCGGTCTTCTTTCGATTTCTATGGCTTCCCTAAATTTCCAGTGATGGAAATATGCCACCTTGGCGATAACACAGGCTTCCTCAATACATACATGGTGCTTCATCTTCTCTGCATGTTCAGCCAGGGTAGAAGACCGAGTTCTCCTATGTTTTATGTCAATTGAGTGTTCATTAATCCTTTGGTTAATAGAGCGACTAGTCTCACCAACATATGGGGTCCCACAGGAGCATGGAATAACATAGACACCTTTCATGTCCTTGGGGTCAATCGGGTCTTTTAGCGATCTAAGGGAGTTACGTATGGTGTTAAGGGGTATAAAGGTAGAGGGAACATTATGCTTCCTCAGAATTCTAGAAATCTTATCAGTCGTCCCTTGAAAGAAAGGGAGATGAACCCCTGAGACTTGCTCTTTAGGGTCCTTCTTGACCAATGAATTCTTGTTGGCTTTGAGGAAAGATTTCTCACCAAGGTGCCTATTATAAACATTATTGGAAAAAACATTAAGGAGATGAGACTTCTCTTTATCGAGGCTCTTTTCATCAGAGATCCTAAGAACCCAGATAGCTATCGTGTTCAGAACACCTAACTTTTGAGCGGGGTAATGATGGGAACTAGCATGAAGATACTACTCAATATGAGTTTTTTCTCTGAAACACTTGGTGGGAGACCGAACCATCATCATTCCTTGAAATGACAACATTGAGGCAGGGTAGTTTCCCATCAATTTCCTGCTCCATAGTGAACTTTATGGAGGAGGACTGATTGTTGAGATTATTGAAGAAAAGATCCAACTCTTCTTGGCCATGGGACCAGATGACATTCGTGTCATCCGCAAATCTCTTCCAATGCTTGGGAAGCAGTCAAGTAGAGGCCAAATCCTTGGATTCAAAATCATCCATAAAATGGTTAGCAAAAACCAGGGACAGGGGGAGCCCACGGCAACACCACAGATCTGCTCAAAGAACTCACCCTCAAAGCTGAAAAAGGTTGAAGTGAGACAGATCTCCACTAAATGAGCAATATGAGGGTCTGTGAGGTGGATGATGACATCGATGGCCTCTTTTATAAGAATGCACGTGTAAAGGGATACTACATCAAAAATAACAAGCATGTCCCCAGGGTCAAGCTTTATTCCCTTAAGCTCTTCGACGAAAGATGAAGAGTCTTTGACAAAAGACTCTATGAGGCCAACCAGGGGTTTAAGTTTTAAGGCAAGGAATTTTTCCAGAAGGTAAGTAGGACCACCAATGGTATTGACAATGGGCCTCAGGGGGGCCCCCTCTTTGTGAATCTTTGGAAGCCCATAGATCCTTGGAGTAATGGGGCTACTCTTAATTAATTTATGGCTAATGGAAACCATAGAGTTACTAGACTTGATGGCAAGAGCCACTTCCATGATATCTTTTTCAGGGGATTCTTCAAGAGCTTCTTGTAGCTTCCACTATTATAGAGATGATCCAACATCTTATGTCTATAATCCTCTTTGTCAAGGATGACGTCCACCCCTCCTTTATCGACTTTCAGAAAAACTATATCTTTATTGTGGTTTAAGGATTTGAGGGCCTCACATTCATCCCTACTGATGTTTCTTCTAGGCGGCTTAGCCTTCCTAAGGACAATGACGCAATCTTGCCTTATAATGTCCTTAATATTATCGGGTAAGCCCTTAATCCCTGATGAACCCCAGAAATGGGTAATTATATGGGCTCATTTTGCCTCTTAACTCAACTTAATCCACCATTCTCATCATTTTATTGCATGTTTTTTATTATATTTATGCTAATAGAGTGAATTGGGTTAGTCATTGTGCCATCAAGTCTAATGTGTGCTTTATGCAAATTTTTGGTCAATTTTAGGACAAAGTCAAAGGATTAATGAGCATTTGGCAGCCAATATTCGAGGAAAACAAGGGAGAGGATTTGTAGGAGGGTGTCCCCCTCATTTATGACTCCCTACCTTGAATCCTCCTTTAGAAAACTTGGAGCACAAGCAGCCACATCAATGCATCCAAGGGGCAGCCGAGCAAGTGAAGAAGAACTGTTGTCTATCTCCAGTATTGAGAGCCAAGCCTCCTTGATTTTAGGAGAGTTGTTAGAGGCTCCAGTTGTATAAATAGGAGGGCTTAAGTGCTCAGTATTTTATTAGGATGTTAGTTGCTTGTTAGTCAAACTTTCGCACTTTTGTTGCAGCTCTTCCTCAGCGCATTTTCAAGCTTACTCTTGTGAACAATTTATGTAATGTGACTTTTATTTTGATAATGGAGATGAAATATTTTATGAGCCAACACTGATCTCTTTCATAGGGCTGAAGCTCTTGGGTTAGGGCCCAACCCAAGCTGCCCATAACCTCTTTCTTTCTACTTATATGCTTTTGCTCCAGTTCATGAATTAATTTTTGTTAGATAGATTCATTTTCCTTGGTTAGAATAGGTTGCTTTTGTTGGTTTACATAGTTGTTTCCATTTCAATTGCTAAATTAGGTTAAATAGAGATAGGAAGAGATACAAAAAAGGTCCATCAACAGAGCCTGAACTCCTTTCCTCCTTTGGGGAACCACGAATTGAGGTCAAGATCTGCTTGCTGCCATAAAAAAAACAGTTTTGCTTCTTCCATGCAATCACTAGTGTTACAATCTGATTTAGAGGTTAATGATTTTCTTCAGGTCCACTTTACCATGTTCATTTCAGTTTTTGTAATAAATATCTTCCCATGTTTTCTTGTTTAGATAGCATTGTTCAGCATTTTATGTTCCTAGATCAAATTTTAGGTTAACTTGAGATATGGTTTTGTTTTGTGGTGCAACTAGTTCTATTCTTGCTCAATTTCAGTATCTTGACTTGTAGCTCTCTTACATCACACCTATTATCATGGTACATCAATAAATAATCCATCAACATCTCTTTTCCCATAGGTTTCACAAGTCATTCACAACCCTTCACAAATCTGCCCTAATTTCTGCATTCTTCTCATAAAGCTTCCCCCTTGTCTCTTGAACAAATCCAACCATTATCTTCTTCCCTAATCATACTTGACAACTTCAGACACCTTAACACACCCTTCTAGTCTTCAAATACCCTTTCCCACCATTTTTCCACCTTTAAAACCTCTACAAATAGCTCTCAGCATCCTCCTGTAGATCCTCTTATAGATCCCCTACAGCGTCCTATAGAATTTCCTGAAAAAATGACTTTTTGAAGTCTGATTGCAGAGGAAGTCTCTAGAAGGTTACTAGAGGCTTCTTAGGACTCCCCCACACCTTCCTACACCTTTTCCAACCCCAAGATCACCTTCCATCGCCACCAAATCTCCGCCACAACTACAAACGGATAAATTACAAGCATAACAATTTGACATAAAACACTCAAAAACCCAAAAAGATGTTTTTTTCTCATTCCCTTCCAGAAGTTTCTTGAATAGATGTAATTTACTTTCTCAGTAGTCAATGGAACTCATTTCATTGGTTTTCATCTCTTTTTCTGCAAAAGTAGGGTTGGTTGGAATAATTAGGGTTTGTTAGGGTTTGTTGTACACTCCAGTCTTCTTTCTCTTTCTGCAAGTATAATAGCCCCTTTAGAGTTAGCTTTCTTTCATCACAGCTAGAAGCTTCTTCTGAGAATTCATAGAAGTTATCTTAAGCTCCTAGTGATCTTGCGCCAACTGAGCAAGTGACAGCCTGCAGTAAGAGCTAGTACTTCTGCATACATCACTGTCGCTTCCAAGTTTGTTACGAACTACCGGGTTGATAAAAGTAAAGTAGGAAGTCCAGGAGTTGCAGCATTATTGTTGCAATACTGGTGCTCAGCACTTTTTGGCACCATTACCAGGTAAGCGTCAGAGTATTTTGTGATTACTAATTTTCTTCTATTTTCTACTGCAACATTCTGCTAAGTAGTTCATTTCGGAAAAAGTAGAGTAGTTGTTTCTTTCAATTCCTGCATTTCCTTACTTTCATTTCAAATTTGCAATTTCCATTTCAGCAAAAGTAGATTAGTCATTTCCTTACTTTCATTTCAATTCTACAATTTCCATTTCAGCAAAAGTAGATTAGTCATTTCCTTGCTTTCATTTCAATTGTGCAATTTCCATTTCAGCAAAAATAGATTAGCCTTTTCCTTGCTTTCATTTCAATTCCGAAATTTCCATTTCAGCAAGTTCATTTCAGTTAGTTGCAATTTGTTTGTTCAATCAATTCAGATTTGCAGGTACAAGCAACGAAAAAACAAAAATCACCCCAAAATGAGATTCCCTTTCATGCCTCATAGGAACAGAGATAATTCAGGGAAATTCCTACCCAATACCCCCACCACGTCACAAAGCCACCCTTCTCTCTTCTTCGATGGCAGTGATCCAGAAGATCCTCTAGAAGAATAACCTGAGATATTTGAAAAACCTATAGGAGAAGAAGAGGAAGACACCATCCCTCCTGAGATAATGGCTGAAAACAGAAATGCTAGGGGGAATAGAGAAAGAGTAGAGGGTACCTTTCCCATCCGAGAGACCAATGGGGACACTAAAATGAAGAACATAAGCCCTTCAACCCTACCTCATTTCCATGGATTGACCACAGAAGATCCTAACACCTTTTTGTTTGAGTTTGTTGTTATCTGTCGAACCTATGACTATGCAGAAGATGAGAAAAAGTTGAAACTATTTCCTTCTACTCTCAAGGATGCAACATTGCACTAGTTCATGGGGTTACCTGGTGATGCATCACAACATGGGCTCAGACGCAGCAAGCCTTTACCAACAAATACCGAGACTACCGTAGGTCAAAGGATACCAAAGAAGAAATCTTCCGGATGATAATGGGAAGTGATGAATCCTTGGAATACTATGAAGAGATGTTCCAGCTTAGTTACAAAAGGGCCAAGTGTACACTTGACCCTGAATCCCTGAAGTCGGTCTTGCTCAGGGGAGTTTCGGAAGGCATTCTAGACACCCTCCATTTACTGGCTGGGGGAGACATCTACCAAGTACCTCATGAAGACATCAAGACTGTTTTTAGAAACCATTCTACGGAAATTATAAAGAGAGGTAGGGGGAATCAACCCATAGCCAGTACCTCCTCATCCAGTTCATCCCTTAAAGGCAAATTTGGAAACATGCTAGAAGACTTCAAGAGTGAGATAATACAAACTATTTCCATGCAATTGGGTACCTTGCATATCAAAAGGAAACAAGAGGAAGCAGAAAGGGCTTTGGCCATTTTTTGTCCTAGATGCACCAAAAGGCACCCTAGGAACGAATGTTCATTGAACTCTATAGAGGTTTGTTTAGTTTGTGAAGAAGAGCATTCTACAGATAATTGCCTTTCCTTGCCTGGACTTAAAGTTGTATACCAAGTGGCCGAAGGAGCCACTGAACCCCTCTATTTCATAAACCAAAGGAGGCCACATGGACCTAGACCTTACCACCAGGGAATGCAAGGGACATCCTAGGAATACTACAACCCCAATCAAGCCACTTCCATGCCTTCTTAGGGCCCCCTTGTTCATCCTTCCTCATCCACACCTCCTCCTTGGTCCTATCCATCTCAATATCATGCTCAATCAACTGCTCATTCATTTCACTCCTATGCTCAGCCACAACTTCAATGGAATCCACCTCATTAGGGGTGGAGGCCCTAGTACACCTCTCCTCCTACTCTTTTGCCTCCACCACCTGCTCAACCACAACCATTACCTCTTGCTCCACCAAGGCAACCCCAAATGCCTGCTCAACCGAACCCGAACCTAAACAACAGATAGCCTCAGCAAGTATACAGTGGGGAGCCATCATGCCCAACCTATGCTGTGGAGATTTAGGATATCAACCTATGATTTGGGAAGGTTCTCCTAGATAGCCAGCCTCCCCCTCAAGAGGATGAGGAAGATAAAGAGGAAAGTGAACCAAAAGCAACTCCACCCTTTCCTAAGAGACTATCTGGCACAACCCAGCCTACCCCAGAAGAAACTGAACTTTTGGGAGAATTGAAACAATTATGTGTAAATATACCACTTCTCCAAGCCATAAATGATGTGCCTATATACAATAAGATGACCAAAGAGAAGTGCTTTAAGCATCCAGGCCCGTGCAAGAGAGATGCCCCAACCATCAATGTCATAGGACAATTGTCCAGCCTAATGTTGGGGCAAGTAATTTGTCCGAAGTATCTAGACCCTAGAATCCCGGTAGTTGATGTCCACATCAATGGCATCATGATCCCCCATACCTTGATTGATCTAGGGGCTACCACTAATGTGATGAAAAAGGACACTATGCTTAAGCTCAGCCTCTAGGGCTCCTTAAGAAAGACTACAACAGTACTGCAGTTAGCAGACCACTCCACTGTGACCCCTGTAGGGATTGTGGATGATGTAATGATCTCCATTGATTCTTGGGAGTACCTTGTTGATTTCCTAGTTCTCTAGCCAAAGGAAAAGCTCACTGGGTATCCTCTCATCCTAGGAAGACCCTGGTTGGCTACTGTAGATGCCTACATCAGCTGCCGAGATGGGAACATGATAGTCAAGAGCGAGCATATGTCCAAGAAGCTAGTCCTATACCCTCCTACCCAACCTTTGCTATAACATGATCTACCTCCCTGGTTGGAGGACGAAGATGAGGATGAAGTCTATTCTGCACCACTGTATGCAGTTGAAACTGGCATGGGGGGAGAACCGCAAACTGAGGATGATATCATTGCAAACTTAATTCAGAATCTGCTCCCTAGTAGTTTTCCATTGGAAGAGCTAGTGAAAGAAGCCTCAGACAATCCTTTAGCTAATCTCTATATGGCCAACCCAACCTCTCTTTGTATAAAAGCCATAGAGTTTAGCCCTCAAAGAACCTTGAAAATCAACTCATCCGTATCCACCTCCCAGGAGAAGGAATTGTGTAGCTTGTTGAGAAAACATTTAGATGCCTTCACCTGGAGCTATAAGGGGATGAAAGGAGTGCATCTTTCAGTTTGTACTCATCACATTTACATTAAGGAAGATTTCAAACCAGTCAAGTAGCCTCAAAGGAGGATGAATCCAGCCCTTAAAGAAATTGTCAAGGAAGAATTGCAAAAGTTACTCGATGCAGGATTCATCTACCCCATCTCCAACAATGAATGGGTCTCTCCTTTGGTGTTGGTGCCAAAGAAAAATGGTAAGTGGAGAATCTGTGTTGATTATCGGGAACTGAACAAGGCCACCAAAAAGGACCATTTTCCTGTGCCCTTCATAGATCAAGTGTTAGATGGTCTGGCAGGGAAAATTTTTTTCTCCTTCCTAGATGGGTTCAGTGGGTACAATTAGATCCAAATCAGCCAGGAGGACCAAGACAAGACCACTTTCACTTGTCCTTGGGGTAACTTTGCATATCAGGTCCTTCCTTTTGGTTTGTGCAATGCTCCCCCCACTTTCCAGTGGGAATTATTGAGTATATTTTCTGAACTGGTTCATGATGTAGTGGAAATATATATGGATGATTTTACTCCTTATGGTTCTAACTTCTAGGAAGATTTTTCTAACCTAGGAAGAGTTTTGGACAAGTGTATTAAAATGAACCTGTCCCTTAGTATGGAAAAATGTGAATTCTTGATGACTGAAGGGACCGTGCTAGGTCATGCAATATCTCAACAAGGATTGCAAGTGGACCCCAACAAAATAGCCATCATCCAAAGGGTCCCACCCCCTCAGAAGGTGAAAGATGTCCGAAGTTTCTTAGGTTTAGCAAGATATTACAAAAGATTAATTAAAGATTTCAATAGGCTAGCCTCTCCATTGTTTGGTCTTTTAGGAAAAGATGTCAAGTTCATATGGACTAACAATTGTCAAGAAGCCCTAGACACCTTGAAAAGTAAGCTGGTGACTGCCCCAATTTTGAGAGGCCCAAATTGGGCCCTACCCTTCCACATTCACATAAATGCCTTGAACAAAGCAAAAGGAGCAGCCTTAGGGCAAGTTGATGAAAATTTACCTTATGCCATATACTTTATAAGTAAAAATTTTCAAAGGCAGAGTTGAACTACATGGTAACTGAGAAGGAACTCCTAGTTGTAGTGCATTCCTTAAATAAATTCAGACATTACATCACAGGCTATCAAACCTTTGTACACACTGATCATGTTACAATTAGGTATTTAATGAACAAACCAGATGTAAATGCTCGCATTATTAGATGGTTGCTTTTATTGCAGCAGTCTGAGGAATCTAAATGGTTTAAGAAGATGTAAGCCTTGGAAGCCGCAATGAAGAAACATAACATCCATGTGGAGCATTCTTCTACTTCAACTTCAACTTCATCTTCAGGAATGGCACTTTCTGCATGTCGTTGTCAATCATCTCAGTCTGGTTATGCATTAAATGTATCTTCTTCTTCTCATTCTCATGAGTGGCTCATTGATTCTGGAGCCTCTTATCACATGGCCAAAAACAAAGCCATGTTTTCTTCTTTACATGATTGTAACACCAAAAATATATATGTTGGTGATGATAGATCTCTTAATGTTGTAGGGACTGGAACTGTTCTTCTAGACAATGGTCAGTTTAATGATGTATTATGTGTTCCAACCTTATCCAGCAACCTTCTATCTGTATATCAGATAACTCATTCAGGTGAAGGTAAAATTGTTGAATTTTCACCTCATGATGTGGTAATCAAGGATCTAAGAGATCCTAAACAGATTCTAGCTAGCTACTGGTATTGCTGATGAGTCCACAAGGTTGTATAAGTTTCACAACTTTGGGTCATCAAATCTTCCCTCAGTATTTGTTGCTCATAATGATGAAGTGAGCAAACCTTGGCATGAGCGATTTGGTCACTTAAACTATCGCTCCCTTCAGCATCTATGTAAGAAAATATGGTGACAGGTCTTCCTATGGTATCTTGCAGAGATGGTGTTTGTTCCGGATGTGTACTCGGAAAACATCATCGGGACAATTTTGAAAAACGTGCCTCTTGGCACGCCTTAGCCCCTTTACAGCTTGTGCACAGTGATTTATGTGGTCCACTTCCTGTTGCTTCATTCTCTGGCTGCAAGTATTTCTTAACTTTCATTGATGATTTCTCCAGACGCAGTTGGGTATACTTCTTAAAACTCAAGAGCGAAGTATTTAACACATTTTTGGCCTTCAAAGCCTCTGTTGAAAAACAATCTGGACATCAAATTCTTAAGCTAAGAATTGATAATGGTGGAGAATATGTTAAAAACACATTCATCAACTTTTGCACTGAAAATGGAATTCAAATGCAACACACTGTTCCATACACTCCACAACAAAATGGTGTAGCTGAAAGGAAAAATCGCACCTTAAAGGAAATGACTAACTGTATGCTGCAATCTAAAGGACTCAGTCTTAATTTTTGGGCCGAAGCAATTAATTGTGCAAATTATATAATAAATCGCACTCCTACTAAGGTTCTAAAGAATATCAC
>APFE031206141.1:43870-57194 GCA_000404065.3 Pinus taeda
CCCAAAAGAAGGTTGTAATCTAGAGGGGCATCAACCACCTCCACATCTAGATTAACGGTTTTACCTTCAACCCCTATAGGTAGATCCTGTAGAATGCCAAAAGGATGAAACCCATGACCGTAAAAGGCCTTTAGAATCGTCGGGCATTGATTTAGTGAAGGAGAACCAAGTGATCTCCAACACTGAATCGACATAATACACGTGGAAGCTCCCTCATCAATCACAGTCCTATGAACAGGTCTGTTTTTTACTATCACTGGAATCTGGACAACCATCTGATGAGGTAAGGGTGGTGCACTATTTTCTAGATCAAAGATTATAAGGTTCGGGTCCTGAACGTCAACAACTCCTATAACCAACAAAAGTAATTTACACTGTGCTGGACATGATTGCAACACTTCCAAAGCCGACATTGTTGAGGGTGAAACAGCTAAATCCTCAACAATGTTATAGTTCTGAGCCACTCTCGCATGTGGATTGAAAGCAAACTTTCGAAGTACACCCTTGGTGGGCGGTTTGATTACTAAGTCTGGATTAGGTTTCTCGATCTGTAGTGGATCGGAACTGGGAGCTGAGGTTGATGGATTAGAATGAGAAGATTCTTCCTCTTTACCATCAACAGGACTTTTATTGCCATAATCTTGCGATCGAGTCGCATTCCTTACATGGGACATCATCAATATGGGTTCTTCATTGGCACTTGAGGAAGAACCTATCATCTTGCTGTCTTGATTTGGAAAAGGATCCTTCAAAACAGCAGGAGTTTGGGAACCTTTGAAAATTTTCACAACCTCTGCACGATGAGGACAGTCTCTCGTAAAATGTTCTTCATCACAAATGAGACATGGATAACGAGGTTTGCATTGATATGTATACCCAGGGTACGGTTGATACTGATAGGTTGGTTGCTGCGCAACACGACCGTATTGATAATGTCCTTGGTACGGTTGTTGATTAAACTGAGGTTGAGTAGTGACAACCGTACTTCCTACAGGCATCTGAACCAAAGTGTGGACCATGGGTCCAAACTGAGGTAAAGATGTCTGAGGAGTAGATACAAGGACAGTAGAAACCAGAGTTGTCGATACTCTAGAAGAAGGTGGGGTAGATGCAGCAGACGTTTGAAGCGGAGTACGAGGTGTACTAGGCCTAGACTAAGAAGCTACAGAAGCTGCAGAAGTTTGAACAGTAGACTAGACAGGTTGCTGGGATGAACCAGAAACCAAGGGTTGTCCAGTTTGAGATGACAACTGCGCATTCGGTTGCAAAACCTGTTGGGATTGAGATGGATCCCACACTAAATTCGTTCCGGGGTATGGACCCATACAGGTTGAGGATATTGAGGCCCATAACCGGGTTGGAGGTTAGGTTTGTTAATATGATTGACCAGAGGGGTTTAACCTTGGGTTGGTACTGACCTGGGGTTGATAACCCTGAGGCATTGTCTATACTGGGGTTGACCTGAGGTACATATTGATATTAAGGTTGACTTTGAGGTACATATTGATATTGAGGTTGACCTTGAGGTACATATTGAGTCTGGGGTTGACCTTGAGGAATGTACTGTCCCGTAGGTATGTACTGTCCTTGAGGTTGCCCCCCAGGCACAAACTGAGTACCCTGAGGTTGCCACCCAAGCACAAACTGGGTACCTTAAGGTTGACCTCCAGGCAGAAACTAGGCACCTTGAGGTTGCCCCCCAGGCGGTAACTGGCCACCTTGAGGTTGAGGATTAGGAATAGAACCTGACATCATAAGAATATCTTCTACACTCAACGGTTTAGTACCATTATTTCCAGTTAATAACTTTTGTTCAATAGGTTGAGGAGATGCTCTTGAAAAAGTACCAGAAATGGACTGATACCCGGCGGGAACAGAAGGATCGCTGTACAAAAAGGCTTCCGGAGATTGAGAAAACATGGACGACTGTTTGGACATATTCAACGAAGGATAGTAACCTCTAGGTGTTGGGTGATAAGAAATACGAGGTGGTGAAAAACTTAGTCCCAGGTTTTCCAAAAAATCAGTCAATGAAAGATACCAAGCACTGCTCCTACGTGGACTGTAAAAGATTGATTCACACTCCCTAAGGTCTATAACAGGTCAATATTCTGGAATAGGGATGCCTTCTTCATTTTCTGAAATAGCAAGCTCTTCAATAGCTATTAGTCCAGAAGGAAGATTTTGGGTAATTACTCTTTCTACCCTTGGTGAACTAGGACCACTAGAAGCTGGAGAAGCAAACCCTGATATTGGAGTAGCAGCAATTTCAGATTCGGGTTTAGATATTTCAGGTTCTTCACCTATATCACTAGTAGATGAAACACTACCATTAACTTCTGACACAAATACAGGCTACGTACTATAATCTACTATTAACGCTGAAAAATCAGGATATCCCACCAAAGCAGATTCTCCTCTTTCAGGCGACCCACTTCTACTGTCTCTAGGAGTGACCAGGGCCCGTAGCCCTTCAGGCTGGCTTGGTGAAAACTCAGGAGGTTGGCCCCGAAGTCTACGGGACTTCCTCGGTAATTCAGCCACGATTAAAAACTTTTAACTACTTCACACGAAAACAAAGTAAAATCTCAATGAAAACCACCTAAAGCCTCTAAAGAACTGAACAAATTGAATCACACGCCTAAAGAATCTAGGAGATCAATCACACACAAACATTAACTTTCCGTACCAAAAACACTAGTTGGTGATGAAATCCAACATTGCAGAGTTCAATACAGAAATAGCGGTTGGAACAGTTACTCCAGCAACCTGCTTAATGAATAGACTGGCACAAGTTTCTCCACTAAACCGTCTCGAGTGAAGAGAACCCCCCAGAAAATCCAAGTGAGTCTAGCCGACGTCTGCTCCAGGTATAGTGGGATCTTCCCACCACTGTCACCTTAGGAATAATCTTATAGAATATGGTCACTATGGTTAGCAATAGAAACAAATATACCTGGGGGAACAGTCTATGATCCGATACGCACGCAAGGGCAGAGTAACAAGCTCAATCCCCTTGAAGGCTCCTTGACATAAACCAAGGTTTAGCAACAAGTGACCCCAGGCTCCTTGACAATGGTTAATCCGAGGTTTACCTTTTTTAATACGTGAATATCTGGCGTCGTTCCCAATGAGGAATGATTGATTGCCACACTGGTTCGAACACGATCTCATGCTTCTACTTTAAGAGGAGCTTTCCCAGAGCATAGATGCAACAATTGGATTTCTCTCCTACCGCAAGATACAGCTACTTGTTTGGTTTACTGTCTTGGAGAGTTAATTACTCCCTACTCCAAGACACTAGCCTAAGCTATGTTGGTGTAATAGAGCCCTAGAAATAAAAAGTATTACTAGATTAATTTTACTTTAAGCGTTATTTTTATTGGTTTTTGATTAAGTCAAGAGGTGCGGAGATGAAACTCACGGTGTGAAGACTCAACTTGAAATCACTAAAAAAATGCACTTAAGATGATTAAACAATCTTTTCTCTTCAATGAAATTCTAGCTAGGAAAGAGTTCGAGAATGAAAATGCGTGTAAACACAAATCTTTCTTAACAAACAAATTAAAAGAAGAGTTTTTGTTCCAATGCACTCAAAACAAGACAACTAGTTATTTTCACAAAAATTTCCCTTTTCATTCAAACGCTCAAATGCTACCAAAACAAACTTTTTCAAAAGAGATTTTTATATTTTTATAAAAACACTCAAAGCTATGACTAAAGCAAATCTTGAGAAAACTATGAATAAAGCAAATCTTAAGATCTACAAACTAGAAAAAACTACTTGAAGTAAAAGCTTACCAGATGTTTTTTTTTTAAGGATGTTTTACTTGGCGATAAGCAAACCAAGGACTAACTTGTCCAGAATCACAAATCAGTCAAAAAACAAGTACTTTTTGTTCTTTTTGTAAAAATGAAATCCAAACTTTTAACACAAGCTTTTCGAAGTTTTGCAAAGAGAAAACACAAGAGGGATTCCTCAACAAAGGTAGATTTTGCAAATGGTCAGACTCATAAGAAGGCCAGTAAAAACCAAGGTGATCTGAGGCTTCTATGCTTCTAAGCTTTGAGCTACTACACGACCAAAATGAAAATCAAGACTGGCAACCAAAACTTCTAAGAATTTCACCTAAAACCCTAACACCAATGGAATTAAACCAAGGAAAGCTTTTAACAAGTCACATGCAGGTCTGGGCAGAGGATAACAACATCTAAAATAAAATAAAACTAATTGAAAGAGTAAAAGTCAAGTTTTTCAAAAGTTTAGCAGGGTCCGCAGGTTCAGAGTTTACACAGGTGCGTGCACGCTCTGTGTGCAAAGTAAACATGCGTACAAGTACGCACTGTGATACAAGCATAGGCTGCGGGCTTCTCCTAAAGTTATGAAAAGCAAAAACAAACCTAGATTCACTAAATCCACTTAATTCCACACACAACAAGCCAAAAACAGAAACAAAAAGACAAGTTTCTCAGGTCAAAGTAAAAACAAGGAAAACAATCAAGTCCCCAGCGAAGACACCATTTTGTCACACGGAATGAGTCGAGGTTGCAAACAAGATTGACCTTCCTAGTATCTAAAGATATCTAGTGACAAGCAAGCCAATAAAAACTATCTTTCTCTAAATATGAAATTAAAAACAAAGGCAAACAAGTGTTTTAGGCCTACCTTGGGTCCAATGCAATGGAAGCCTCGCTCCCTCGCTCCAAATGAGCTTCCTTGAAGTGTAATTCTGCAAACACAAACAAGCAAACCAAATTAAATAGCACCTGAAAAGCCAATATCATAAAGCATATTCATCATAATGATCAAGGAGATTATGGAACAAACCACATAAGGCAATTTGTTGAGAAAAATGAATCTGATTGTATTAATTCAAATCAAAGAAGAAATTTACAACCTGTGCCTTGATTCTGTACAAGCTCCTCCCAGGGTCCGACAAAAAGTGTCCTCTACTTTGACAAGTTTCACTCACTTCCCAATGAAACCAAAAGGTATGTGATCTCTCCTCTCAAGTTTAACTAGGAAGTCCCAATTCCATCAGCATTTACCCTAAAAAATATTCAGCTTCTAACCTCTCCGGAAACTGACCCAATGCCTTAATTTATAGTGCAATGGAGGGAAGTTACTAGGTCCTCCTTGAAAGGGATAAAGCCCTCCTTCAAAGGGATAACTCCTCCTATCAAAGGATTAGCTCCTTCTCTTTTGGGATGCATGAACCACTTTGGAGCGAACAATCCACGTCAAAATTCCTTCTAGAAACATATAGAATTAACCCAAAGTGAGTTTCTTAGAATAAACTTGCGCCTTTTTGACTTTTACAGGGGTACGTACCCACCCCTTTACAGACAGAGCGTGCAGATATGCAGGTGATATGAACAAAGAGTACGGGCCCGTAGGCAAAAGTGAGAGAAAGTGTGGAACCAGAGTTTTATTGATTTTCAATGTCTTTCTCTCATTTGCAAAGCTTGACATGAAGAGCTAAGGTCTGAGACTTGCTTAGGAGGCTAGTATAAGTGATGATAGACCCATACTGACTGCAAATAGTCATGGTGACGATATTTTTGTGTAACACCTACCATAGTGGTGTTGCATCGCCAAGGAGAAACCCACCAAAGCCCACTGCATAGGACAAAGGCAATGCTATAAAACTAGAACTAGAGGAGGAAGATATCAAAGACATTTCGATGGATGATGAGGATGTGGGAACGGAAGTGGAGGAGGTTGAAGCCCAGGGTGCGGATGCTATTACGCTATTTTTGGAGTATGTCCCTCCACGCAAGCCTAAGTCTAAGGTCCCAAAGGACATTGATGAGAGTAAGACTGTTAGGATATTCCGACACATAGGAAATAGTTAAGTTCAACTTGGTCTAGTATAGAGTTAGGTATAGAGTTAGGTAAAGTGTGTTTCTTTACCGTTGTACATTTTGTAACTTACAATCCGACGGTCACGATATGTAGTGATCCGACGGTTCATTCTCTCCTTTGTATTACCGACACTTGATTCGTGGCTTGACACCCAATTGGTCCATGAATTCTATTTAAAGCGCATGGAGGGTCATTTGTAGGTTAACCGTGCATGAGAGAAGCTTATGTAAATTTTCATTCTTTTATTAATAAATTGCCTGTAGTAGCCAAGTTGGCGCAGGCCGTGGACTGTTTCCCTCTCTGAGGGTTTTAACCACGTCAAAATACTGGTGTATTGATCTGTGATCTATTTGTGAGTGGTGTCCTTTTGGTGTTCTGTCTGAGGAACTTACCCTGTAAATTCTTACAGTTGATAAGCCTAGTAAGGAAAATGTTGTTGCTGACTTTTTGTCTAGAGTAAATCTACTTGCAGGTGAAGAAGGGATGGTGGATGATCAAATGTTGGATGAACACCTATTTGCTATCTTAGTACTCTCCCCATGGTTTGTTGATATAGCAAATTACTTGGTTTCAGCACAATTCCCACCACACCTGTCCTCAACAGAAAAGAGCAAGATCGTGAGGAAAAGCGCCCCTTTCACTTGGATTGGGGGAAATCTCTTCAAACTTAGCCTAGGTCAGATTTTGAGAAGATGTTTCAGGGAGGAGGAAGTTTTTGAAATTCTCCTAACCTATCATGATGGGCCTTGTGGAGGCCATTTTGTAGGAAAGAGGATTGCCTTCAAAATTCTGCAACCAGGTTACTATTGGCCCACTCTTCATTAAGATGTGAAGGGATATATCAGCCAATGTGATTGGTGCCAAAGGATGGGGAAACCTACTCCAAAGGATGAGATGCCCATGCAACCTCAAGTGAGCCATTTGAGAAGTGGGGCATGGAATTTGTGGGTCCTATCAACCCTCCTTCAAAACAGAAACAATACATCATTGTGTGCACCGATTATCTGACAAAATGGGCAGAGACAAAGGCAATCAAGGCAACAACAGAAGAAAAAGTAGCTGAGTTTTTAAGAGAGAACATCTTCTACATGTTTGGGTATCCAAGAGAACTGGTTACATATCAAGGCAATCAATTCACTTCCAATTTGATTGAAGACCTACTCACACATCATCGAATCAAGCACAGGACTTCCACCCCTTACCGTCCACAAGCCAATGGACAGGTGGAAGTCACTAATAGAGCTTTGGAAGGAATTTTGACCCAGGTAGTGAACAATAGCATAAAAGATTGGGCAGATAGATTGGTTGAGGCCACCTAGGCCTACAACACCACATGGAAGACCACCACAGGGTTCACACCCTATGAACTGGTCTATGAGAAGAAGGCTTTGTTGTCAATAGAGTTTGAATACAATACACTGAGGATGGTAGCACAACTAGACCTAGATCTCAGTCATGCACAAAGGGAAAGACTACTCCAGCTTGATGGATTGGATGAACAAAGATTGTAGGCCCTTCTCCACACATAAGTAATCTAGCTTCAGAGGAAGATATGGCATGAAAAAAACATCAAGGAGAAGCAATTCCAAGAAGGAGATTGGGCATTGCTGTATGACTCAAGGTATAAAGATTTCAAGGGCAAGCTAAGGACAAGATGGCTAGGACCCTACACTATGGAAAAATGCAACGACAATGGTTCAGTTTTGATCAGAACCATTGATGAGGAAGCCATCCCCATGATTCTTAATGGGAATAGATTGAAAATTTACAAGAAGCCCCTCTCCAAGAAAGAACTCACAGAAGATCTGAATAAGACAGTGTTTGTAGTGGAACAGGTCTCAGCCTCCACTCCACACACTGACTAAAAAAAGAAAAAATCAATAAGGACTTAAGTGAAAACCTCTATGAGGCACTTGAGTCCCATCATTGGGTTGAAAACCTCCTTGGAGGCAGCCCTGTCATGACAAAAACAAGAAAGAGAAAGAATAAGATCCCTAGGTGAAAACCTCCATTTGGGGCGCCCAGGGCAGGAAAGTAGGGTGAAAACCTCCTCCAGGCGCCTTGAATGTCTTTTTCAAAAAAAAGGAGAGAAAAATAGAAAAAGAAAATTGATTGTTTAAGTGCATTGTAAGTCACAGATGGACCCCAAGAGGCAAAGGGGACATGCCACCAAGCCTATTCCATATCCTCTAGGCTCTTCTCCATCATCCCTAATTCTTTTTTCCATCTCTCGGTGTTTCTTTCTGAAGATTGTGCATCCTACAGGAAGCCCTGTCTATTCTACAGGAGCTTCCTGTAGAAAACACAAAGAGCTTGAAATAAAGCTAAAAAGGAGATTTAAGAGCTGGGAATGTTCACAAAAAATCCTGTAGACCATCCTACAGTCATCCACCATCCTGACCATCCATCCCATACTAGAACCACCTCATTTCCATTTGATTTCTTTCCTTCCTGCAAAAAGAAAAAACACAAAAACCAGCGTTGTTTAATAAATAAATAAATTAATTAAAAAAAAAAAAAAAAAAAAAAAAAACAACAACAACACTTTCACAACTCACCTGCAGCTTACCAAATCCTTCTCCATTACCATAAGATTCTTCGAAGAAGCCTCCTCATAGCTCCCAGCACAAGTAGCAACTTAAATTTTAGAGGGAGAAGCAGCTACAGGAAGGATTTCCTATAGCAGTTGATCCCCTTAAAATCAAGCTCCACCAGCAGAATAGGTGCAGCCACAGGTATGCAGAAGATGTCTGAAGCAAGATCTAGCAAAGAAGCACCTGTTTAAAGCAACTGAGCCACATATCAAGAAGCTAGAAGCATATGGCAGCAGGAATGCAGACATGCAGCAACGGAGTCTGAGCATGCAGCAACAACAAACCCTCGCAGCACTGTAGCACAAAAATTTCGACTTCCAGGTAAGTGTCTCAACCCGTTCCTCGATTGCATATGTGTAATTTGAAACTGCATAAATGAATGAAATGGTTGGGAATAAGCCAGAAAGGTGGCCAATTAACTGGCCACCCTCAGCTAGTTCAATTGTGCTCATCTGAAGATCACACTACACGTGTGTTTAGCCAACTCTTGGAAAAATCTAACAATGAGGTAGTGGCTGTTGTTTTGAGCTCAAGCACCAATGATGGCAAGTGAATGTAGGCAGAAAGCATAAAGTCTTATGATGACACTGCAGTGGGGACCAAAAATCTAAATAATGGTAACGTACCCTTTCTGCCACCTCACATCGTCACCGGAAACCTCTCCCGTAAGCATAAGTATTCTCTCTTGAGCTTGTTCACCACCTTTGTTTCAATTTTTATCATCGTGCCCTCGACTGCAGTGAGCTCTCTACCACCTCCAAAGCGTCGAAACCATCACTCTCTGTCATTTTCATAACTCCTCCGCTTATCGGGTTCTACAGGAACATCGTCGGGTTCTACAGGAACATTGTTGGGTCCTACAGGAGCAATAATAGGTCCTACAGGAGCCCTTTCTATAGGAGGACCAGTGAGCAATATTACAGAAGAAAAACTAGATTTTCATCCAAATTTGGGCTCGAAGAGGTAGGCTCAATGCAAACCCACTTTTCATTTTCATATATATTATGGGTGATGTGATTTTAAGAAAGAATTGAGCCTAAAAAGGAAGAGGAATTGTATTCAAAAGTCTGCCTATGTTTTCTTAAGGAAAAACACAGCTTTTTTCTGTTCTCTATTTCTAAAGTATTGACTTCTTCTCCACCTTGATACTCATAATAAGGGGAGTGATGCAATTTGGCGGAGAATTGAGCTTAAAAGAAAGAAAAATTGCATCAAGAAAATTTCATGTTTCTTGGATAAAAACACAGTTTTTTCCTCTGTTTCCTGGTTTTTGAGAATTGTTGTCTGCTTCTCCACCTGAGGTATTCCAAAAGTCTATAAACATAATGCCAGGGGGATTTATGTGGAAGGAACCTTTAAACTCAACCAAGTTACATGAATACCCCGAGGTAGTAGCCCTCTTTACTAGAGCCAAATGGATCCCATTCTTTGAAAAAATTCATGAGTATGATGAAGAAGTGACTCAAGAGTTTGCCAAGTCCTTAGTACCTCATTCAAAAACCCAGGCCACTGTTGGTTTCAGGGGTCTCACCATGGAAATCACCCCATAGTTCATTAGTAGGGTTAGCACTCTCCCACTTGAACTACCTTGGAGCAAGGAGGAAAAACCATTGGGTCAAGTGGCCAAGAAAACCTTCTTCCAGCCTAATGAGCATCATGTAGAGGACAAAAATGGCATCAAGAGAACCAGCATACCTTACCCTTGGGATGAGGTTAGTTATCAGATTATCAAATAAGTTTGAGGTACCATTTCATACTTTTGCATGAGTTAAGATATGGCATGGATATTCCTACACCCTAGAAACTCAATATTCCCTATTTTCTCCTCTAGTCCCTAATAGATTCTAGCACTAAGTTGAAGGAAAGAGTTCTAGACCAATTGGGTCACCATGGGCTAATTAAACTGTTGGTGGAAGAGGCTCTCCACACCTTCACAATACCCATAGCCTGGGAGATTTTCAGAAATATGACTGGAGAAGATGATATAAAATCCCTCCCATATGACCTCAGTCCTTTTGAAAGTGAGGGGGAAGAACCAAAAGGGGAAGATGAGGAGGAAACTAAAATAGATGAACAGGAAACCCAAACAGATAAGGAAGAACCGAGAGCAGGAAAGAAAAGGACCAAAACAGAGAAGGAAGAACCTGCAACAGGGAAGAAAAAGGCCAAAACGGAGAAGGAAAAACCTGCAACAAAGGAGAAAAAGACCAAAATAGAGAAGCAGGAACCTAAAACATAAAAGAAAAAGACTAAACCAAAGAAGAAAAACACTAAAGAAAAGCAAGCAAAAACTAAACAAGATGAGAAGGAAACCAAAATAGAGTTAGAGGAAACAAAGATAGCAGAAGTAGAAAAGAGAAAAGAAGAGGAAAAAGGGGTAGAGAAGACAGAGGTGTCTCTTGAGACACTAGAAAAAGAAGAAAAAACTGTTCTTGTTGCCCTCAACACCCCAGTCAAACCCAAATAGTAGAGTAAAAGGACAACATCAATGTATTTTAGGGCTCGAAAAAGCACAAGGATAAAAATAGGGAAGGCACAACCACCCTCAAAAGAGCCTATCATCATTGAAGATTCTCCTACTGTCAGGAAGGAAGAATCTCCCTCCAAAACACCCATTACTTATGAGAGAGGAAGTCCTAAATCTTCCACTTGGAAGGAAAGAGTAATTTCAGGACTCAAAAACAGTCCTACAGGAGGCACAGACTGCTCTACAGGAGACATTAACAAAGCTGTAGGAGACTGAGAAACTTGAGGAAAAGGCAGAAGAGCAGACCTAGAAGAAGGATGAGGCAACAGAGATTCCAGAACCTGACCCCTAGCCTAGTTTGGGCTCTTATTACATTCTCTTTGAAGGGGCAAAATCATCCCTCAGAAATTTGCAATCCCACTCTTTTTTGAGTTGGAAAAAGAGAGAATAAGGAGCCATAGATGGATGCAAATCGCAAAATCCAAAGGGGTGGAAAACATTGGGCACATGGAAAACAAGTTGATAGAAATGGGCAAGGAATTGAGCAATATAAGATATACAGAAGCCATCAGAAGATCTCACTTAGAATTAGAGAATGAAATGTTATGAAAATAGTTGCAAGAAAAGGGAACCTAGGAAAAGACTGAAATGTTAAGAGCACAACTGCAAGAAAGGGAAGTTGTTAGTCCCCTATACAACTAGTGTAACCCCTTATTATTATTAGTACAACCTCCTTATTATATTGATGTACCCATGTAGTGCCCATATTGCTACTATTGTGCCCCATAGAAGCCCACTATTGTTATTATTGTGCCCTTACATTATTATTGTTATGTAGGCTCTAATTATTTAATGACCCCTTAGACTCATATATATAGAAAGGAGGTCTTTTCATTTGTATCATCCAAGAATAGTTCATTTATGTAATGTAAAGGAGGTTTCCCCCTCGAAGAGGCTGAATTCTAAGGCGTTGATCTATCTTTTCTATCTTTTCTTGAGCTAGTTTCATAACATTTGGTATTAGAGCTTTGGATTCTAGGGTTTCGCTGCTCCAAATAGGTCATCGTGGCATTCTCGCTATAACCTTTTTTCTGCAATGTTTCAGAAGTCGAAAAAAAACCCATTTGAGAAGACATCGTGCTAAAGCTTGATTCCACATTTCAGAGATTTTTGCGCTATATGTGCGGAGATATGATCTGAGGAAGTTGGTCCTTTTGTAGAATCTTGAATTACATTCAAAACAGGTGACCTGGGGAAAATCGTCATAACTTTCTCTCTGAGCATCATATTGAAATTTCATAAGAAGGTACAAAAAGAGGACGGACTTTAGTTGCTTGTATATATTTTGTTAGGGCTAAAGGTCAAAACAGGGACACTTGGCACGTCATACAAGTTCGCTCTACTGAATTAGTCTATAATCAGCTCACTGTGGGAGATTTTGCATAACTCTTCCTTGGAGAATCCAATCTGGATCAGACTGGTGGCATTGGAAAGAGGACACAGAGGGATACTATAGATCATAATTTCAAAACTTAAAGATTCAAAAGTACAGAGTTATAGTCGTTTCAAGATCGAGCTCCTAAAATCAAGAAAAAACAAGATGAGGAAGTTTGATGGCAAGGATCCGGTAAATTGGATACTTCAGACAGAGCATTATTTTGATCTAAATGGTGTACCAATATTACAAAAGGTATATATTGCATCTTCATATTTAGAACTGGATCAATTTTTATGGTATAAAGGGCTTTGTTCTCGTAAACGACTTGTTACGTGGTCAATTCTCACAGAGGAAATGATAGCACATTATGAGGATACAAAGAGCAACACCTTCTTTAGAGCAACACCACAACAATTGGAAAGAGTAAAAGGGCTTTGTGACATACTAGAAAGTAAATTATGACAAAAATGAATTCTACCACTCACAGCTATGAAGATGGAAGTCTTGTTTCTCCTAGCCTTCCACAACCTACAAGGGTTACACCACAACAATTGGAAGAAAAAAGAGAAAAAGGGCTTTGTTACAATTGTGATAGCAAATGCACTAAAGGTCATAAGTGTGTTGAGAAGAAATTATTTTACATAGAGTATGAAGAGGAGGAAGAAAAGGATCAAGAAACATCAAAAGAAGAGGATATACGCCAGGATCCAACCCCAGAGATAGAAGAAATGAATCAGACCATATCTTGTAAAGCATTGGCAGGAATTACCACTCCTCAAACTATCGAGATAGAAGGACATATCATATCAAGAAGAAAAAGGTGCAAGAAGTGAAAGATCACATCAAGAAAGAAGAAATGAATCCAACCATATCTTGTAATCATTGGTCGAAATTACCACTCCTCAAACTATCAAGATAGAAGGACATATCAAGAAGAAAAATGTTTAAGAAGTGAAAGA
>APFE031206141.1:57679-83594 GCA_000404065.3 Pinus taeda
AAGAAGGATGAAGAAGTATGGCCACTTATTCAAAAGTTGCAAAAGATCCCAATTCAAACAATATTGCCAGAAATTGAAGAGGAAGGAAAAATCATATTGGAACCTGGAGCAGTCACAGAAACAAGAACCCGACAGCTACGAAATCAATCAATTTCAGGGTATCTCATCAAGTGGAAGAACATACCTACTGAAGATTCCACATTGGAGGACAAGAAGTTTATACAGAAGCATCAAGAACTACTCAAGCATTGAGGACAACACTTTTTGAAGAAGAGGGGCATGTGAGGCCCCTATAATACTAGTGTAACCCCTTATTATTATTAGTACAACCCCCTTATTATATTGATGTACCCATGTAGTGCCCATATTGTTACTATTGTGCCCCATAGAAGCCCACTATTGTTATTATTGTGCCCTCATATTATTATTGTTATGTAGGCTCTGATTATATAATGACCACTTAGACTCATATATATAGAAAGGAGGTCTTTTAATTTGTATCATCAAAGAATTGTTCATTTATGTAATGTAAAGGAGGTTTCCCCCTCGAAGAGAATGAATTCTAAGACGTTGATCTATCTTTTCTATCTTTTCTTGAGCTGGTTTCATAACAGAAGCCCAGTTAGCATGCATGGCCAGCTGGGCTATGGAGGCTATATAGTGTAGACATCTAGCCAAATCATATGGACTATACCTCAAATATCAGTGTCTATAGTTCCAAATCAAGACTCTGGCCCAGAGAGGGACCATACCTTTCCAGGATTATAAACAGCTCATGGAATTATGTGATCATAGTTCAGTAGAGGACAAGGTGAAGCTGGCAGAGTTTTATTTAAATAACATGGTCCTTACTTATATGAACCTATTGGACCTCAATGCTAGGTTGGGGGACTTGCAGCTGATGGGCATGGCATCATGGATGAATCATGAGGAGAAAAGGGTGGTAGAAATCAATAAGTTGATGGAAAAAGAGCAAGATGAACCCTTAATGATTTGAGATGAGCCAACAGACCCCATGGCTCTCATCAGTGTCCACCAACAGCTTACAGATCATCCTCAAAGTGCCCCTAAGTATATTAGTGAGTAGGCCCAGGCAATTGCACATTTTGAGGACATGGAAAGGTTGCTTGGAGATGACTGCATTCATGCCTATATGAGAAGGTGGAACACACTGCCACATAGCCTATAGATCAGGGATTATCAATCCCCAAACAATATGAGAGAAGCATTAAGGAGAGTGCCTCTGTATAAGCACTCTATGCAAAGTTTGAAGGCCAATTGGATTGGCCTCAAGTTGAGTCCCTCACTATTGCTAGGACTGCTAGAGGGCACAAAGGAGGAAGAAGAAAGATACCAGTGGGAAGAGGTGGACAGAAAGGTTGTATTCCATGATAAGGAAGGGGACCTCACATCAGAAGCATGGAATGTCAGGGAGGCCATCAAGGCCATCAAAGATGAGGAGATAGACTAGTCGCTCAGAGGATGAGCAACCCATTCAGTACGGGGGTGATGACGAGCCCCAAAAATGGGTAATTATATGGGCTCATTTTGCCTCTTAATTCAGCTTAATCCACCATTCTCATTAGTTTATTGCATTTTTTTTATTATATTTATGCTAATAGAGTGAATTGGGTTAGTCATTATGCCTTCAAGTCTAATGTGTGCTTTATGCAGATTTTTGGTCAATTTTGGGACAAAGTCAAAGGATTAATGAGCATTTGGCAGCCAATATTCGAGGAAAACAAGGGAGAAGATTTGTAGGAGGATGTCCCCCTCATTTATGACTCCCTTCCTCAAATCCTCCTTCAGAAAATTCGGAGCACAAACAGCCACATCAATGCATCCAAGGGGTAGTCGAGCAAGTGAAGAAGAATTGTTGCCTATCTCCAGTCTTGGGTGCCAAGCCTCCTTGATTTAGGAGAGTTGTTAGAGGCTCGAGTTGTATAAATAGGAGGGCTTAGGTGCTCAGTAGTTTAGTCATATTTTAGTTGGTTGTTCGTCAAATTTTTGCACTTTTTTTGCAGCTCTTTCTCAACTCATTTTCGAGCTTAATCATGTGAACATTTTATGTAACGTGACTTTTATTTTGATAATGGAGATGACATATTTTCTGAGCCAGCACTAATCTCTTTCATAGGGCTGAAGCTCTTGGGTTAGGGCCCAACCCAAGCTGCCCAACACCTCTAGCTTTGTACTTATATGCTTTTGCTCCAGTTCATGAATTAATTTATGTTAGATAGATTCATTTTCCCTTGGTTAGAATAGGTTGCTTTCGTTGGTTTACATAGCTATTTCCATTTCATTTTCTGAAGTAGGTTAAATAGAGACAGAGAAAGATACAAAAAAGGGCCATCAATAGAGCCTAACCTCCTTTCCTCCTTTAGGGAACCATGAATTGAGGTCAAGATCTACTTGTTGCCATAAAAACACAGTTTTTCTTCTTCCATGCAATCACTAGTGTCACAATCTGATTTAGAGGTTAATGCTTTGCTTCAGGTCCACTTTTCCATGTTCATTCAATTTCTGTAATAAATATCTTTCCATAATTTCTTGTTCAGATAGCACTGTTCATCATTTTATGTTCCTAGATCAGAGTTTAGGTTAACTTGAGATATGGTTCTGTTTCGTGGTGCAGCTAGTTCTTTTCTTGCTCAATTTCAGTATCTTGACTTGCATCTCTCTTACATCACAACTCTACTCATGTTAAATCAACAAAGCAGCCATCAACAACTCTTTTCTCATAGGTTTCACAAGTCATTCACAGCCCTTCACGAATCTGCCCTAATTTCTGCATTCTTCTCATAAAGCTTCCCCCTTGTCTCTTGAACAAATCCAACCATCATCTTCTTCCCTAATCATACTTGACAACTTCAGACACCTTAACGCACCCCTCTGTCTTCAACTACCCTTTCCCACCATTTTACCACCTTTAAAACCTCTAAAAACAGCTCTCAGCATCCTCCTGTAGATCCCCTGCAGCCTTTTGTAGAATTTCCTGAAAGTGACTTTTTGAAGTCCGATTGTAGAGGAAGTCTCCAGAAGGTTACCAAAGGCTTCTTAGGACTCCCCCACACTTTCATACACCTTTTATAGCCCCAAGGTCACCTTCCATTGCCACCAAATATCTACCACAACCACAAACAGATAAATTACAAGCATAACAATTTCACATAAAACACTCAAAAACCCAAAAAGATGTTTTTTTCTCATTCCCTTCCAGAAGTAGCTTGAATAGATGTAATTTACTTTCTCAGTAGTCAATGTCACTCATTTCATCAATTTTCATCTCTTTTTCTGCAAAAGTAGGGTTAGATGGAAGAATTAGGGTTTGCTACGGTTTGTTGTACACTCCAGTCTTCTTTATCTTTCTGCAAGTAGAATAGCCACTTTAAATTTAGATTTCTTTCATCATAGCTAGAAGCTTCTTCTGAGAATTCATAGAAGTTGGCTTAAGCTCCTAGTGATCTTGCGCTAGTTGACCAAGTGACAGCTTGCAGTAAGAGATAGTACTTGTGCATACAACACCGTCACTTCCAAGTTTGTTACAAACTACCGGGTTGATAAAAGAAGGAAGCCCAGGAGTTGCAACATTATTGCTGCAATATTGGTGCTCACCAATCCCAAACTCTATGTTGCGTATAATGTCTTCTATCAGGATCTTTTTAGGGGCTAGGGAAAAATTTAAACCCTTACCCAAAAGATTAAAGATGGAAGGGCGAAAGGAGAGAGTAGAGAGATTGACCACTTTATTAGAATGAGAGAAAGGAGGAAGATTATTATTATTACTATTATTTTTATTGTGATTAATAATAATATTATTATCACAATTATAATTCATGGTCCTACCATAATAAAGGTTATTATTAATAATCTTATTCTTTTTATTATTAGTCAAAACTATATATTTCTTATTAATAAAACTATCATAGCTATTTTGAATATTCATATTATTATTCTGAAATCGGTCGACAAAAATACTATAATGTGATTTCCACCAAAAAATATTCTCATTAAACTTATGGACCACGGAATCTTAAATTCAACAAATGATTGGATTACTAACCTTTGAGGAGGTCGTTAACAAATGCGAGATATCCCACCTTTGATGTAAATGGGAATCAAGGCACTAGGTACATTCTACTAGCCATGAATGGATTTGTCGAAGTCGAATGGACTTTAGAATTCATCCACCAAGAAAAGTTGATGTATTTCCATAGTAGATGAAAAGGATACCTACCATTAAGTCTTGTAGGCTCCAAGGTACCCTATCTACCCCTAAACTTGGTCCTAGATAATTTGATGATGTCGATGGGACAAGGCTTGTTGGCAGGTGATCCTTAATGGATCCCACATCAACCAACTTGAGTAAAAACATAATGACTTGAAAGATACATGATTTGAAGAACTCATATAAATTTACAAGCTTTATTGGGAACCTTGCCCACCAGTTACCTGATTTCCAAGCAAAGTCCTTACCCAGTTGCACCTAACAAGTTGGTTTTTAGAAAAGGACTTATTTTTCTCTTTACTATATTCATTTATTTAGTCACTAACTTTCCTACTATATTGAAGAAAAGATGTCCTCCTTCAAGTGAAAGAGAATTTCCAATGAAGCCATGTGTGGATCAGGTACAAAGATATATTCATGCTTAGATTTAACATATAGAATTTAGAATCTACATGAGCAAGGAAAATCAGCAGCTTTGAAAGATGTGATACAAATATTACTTGAAGATGAGAGTGGTAATTTTATTGGATTGTGGTATCGAACCAATGCTCAATTTAATCTTAGTGGTATTGGCCTATTTCTTTGTTTGGACCTCTCTGAAAGTCCTCCTCGGCCATGCCAGGCAAACTTGGATAATTGGTCTCTAAAATGCATTCAAAGCTTGTAGATGGGCATGGTGGAAGTTCCTTAATCTCAGGTTCAGCTGGATGCTCCCCATCATATTTGGTACATTATTTATCGATCTCCTTGGTAGATAGGAAAGAAGAATCAAGGGAGACTTCCAAATCCTTTTCTAGCTATGGAGAGATAGATAGTTTCCTGAATGAGGTCAGGATGAACTCTTCTTGAGAAGAAGATACCCCAGCTACTACTAGGATTTGAGAAAATGCTTTGAGGGACATTCTTCAAGCATCTCAATCATTCTTGAATTTCTTCTACTAGTTGATCATCCAAGTCTCACAACATGCATTGGTACCTTGGGGTTCTTACAGCACCCGAAAAATGTTTTATCTTTAAAGAGCTTGAATTTTTAATATAAATGAATTAAAACTAAATGCAATAAAACTTACCAAACTTGAAATCCTTGCCTACTTGGACAACCAAAGTTTGGAGTGACCCCAAACGAAAGTGGATGTGTGGCTCTTCACTCATGTCTTACCATCATCTCCGCCCTCTATTTTCCCTATAACTAAGATCACACCGAAAACTTGTGAAAGAAACTATGCTCTAATCTTTTTAGTGCCTCCCCGGCAACGATGCCAAAAATGTCGTGGAAATTACATCTGTAATAATTCCAACATTAAATTATCAATCCAGGGTCGTAAGGCTTAGAGGTGCATGCGTAGGTAATGCAGGATCAAAGCATCTAACCTAAACTAGAGTAAGAAAATCAATTTACTAAAGTACAAAATTGCTATTTATAGTTTGAAACTAAATTAATTGATGAAAACATGCTCAAACAATACGAATAAGAAATTATTGTTCAAATATAACTAACTCTAATCTACATTTGCAATATTAATCACAACCCAAGCAATATAAATTACCATTTAGACAATTTCAATCTCAATCTAAGTAAATAAAAAAACTCAATCTAAGATCTATTTAATCTAAGTACAAGAATCCAAAACTAATTCAAAATGAAATTAAGCCTATGCTAAATTTCAATCTCAACAGAGTTCATTCTCACCCAAACGATGTTTAAACTAAAGCATTGGACAATTCAAACAAAATTGTGACTAATCTAATTCCTGGGACATGAGAAATCAACAAACATAAAAAATGAAATGCAACTCTCTTTAAACTAACTATACTCTGTACCTAACTTAGAAATCCAATCTTATAACCAAAATGATTAAAATTAAGAAATATTGATTCCTAACAGCTTAAAAAAAATTACAAAACTCTAATCCTATCCTAATCATATCAACACTCGCACACTCCACTTGCAATCAACATTGTCTTACTTATTTCTTGAGCATTAATCATAGATTTATAATGTTGCAAAACTTGGTAATGCATAGAAATTAAATAAACGATAATAAATTCTCTTGTAGAATTATGATACGGTGATTAACTTTTATTTATTTACCATCCCATGCCATGTAATTGTACCAAAAGTATTATTTAGATCACAGATCATTGCTCTGTGAATCCTTGTTGATCATTTGCCAACTAAGTAATGAAATCTACAACATTCAACTTCAACTTACAAAATAGAGTAAGAGTATTGAGTGCAGAAATGAAAACACTCAAAGATCTAAGCAATGTTTAAACAAAATTCACTCTGCAAATCTAATCCCTATGATTGGAATGAACTACAGAATTTTCTTCCAGGTAGTGGTGGGCCCTTACCACTCTCGGAGCAAGCTTAAACTAACTCGATGTTGTTCAGAAATCAAACACCATAATACTTACAAGAAGCTTATTACCAAGTCAAGTTTTGTATTAAGAGTTCAAAATATCAGTTTATATGAATACATCCTGGCTAGTCCTTCTCAGGAAAAGCTCCACACAAGTTATTACGAAAATCTTTCTCTGCTTCCTATGTTATTCTTCTCCATTCCCCCGAGATACAAAATACATCGCTTTTTAAGAGGTTAATCCAATGAGGCTCGATCTAACTAAATAACCACAAAAAGTAAACAGATAATTATTAAAACTAATCATAGCTGTATGAAATCTTCGTGAGTGATTTCATATTAATCTAGGCTGGGCCTTGTTGTATGTAACAAACCATTCCCTTTTTTAGCACAGGAGTTTTATCCAAACCATGATTGTGGCTGAAAATAGACAAACCACGAATTTGGCCCAGATTTTCTACTTAAGATTGTGCTGGAATATTCGCCTAACAGTAACTCCTTCATGGCAATGAATTTTTCCAAACTGTTTTTGGGTTACATGAATGGCGATACACTAAACGAAATTCACATGTCAGAATCTTGATATTCTTCCTCATTTTTTCAGAAATTTGATATGTTCACCTACATGAATTTTGCATTCCGTACTTAACTTGTAGTAGCTAGTTTGATTGACTTGTGAAGAATTTCGGTAATAAAACTCTGTGGAAAATGAACTTAGCAAAACCATCATTAGTAAATCATGACTAATCTTCTCTAATCATAGAAAATCTAAGAAAACTAATGATAATCAACCACAAGGTGTAATATGTGATTTGGCGGCAAGTTGAGAAATCACAGTATGAAATGAGTTTAAAATGTCAGAATTTAGGTTATGAAATAGTGGTTTTGTATGATGGAAAAATAAACATGTTCGAGGCTCAACATTGCTCCTAAGTCAATCAGGGTATTTCGAAGAGTTCTTCCACCAATATGAACAACTACCATTGGGTTCCCAGGATCTTCATATTTAGTAGGTGTATTATCCCTGAACATCAATTCTAATAACTTCCCAATTTCATGTATAGTAGGGGATCCTGAAGTTTCCTAGCTAGATTTTTGACACATGATTCTTTAATTATTTTAGCATAAATTAGAAAATCTTAGATTGCTTGAAGTAAACAAATCTGAACATGCAATATTTTTAACTCTTTTAAGAAGTCAAATTCAGATTGAGGAGTGTTCTTGAATTCAGTTAATCTTTTAGGATAACGGGGTGGAAAAATTATCATTACTTGTAGGTGTTACAAGTCTCACAGTCGCGGTAACATCAGTTGTTATAGTGACATCAAAAGTATTACTGGGTATTACAATGGTGTTAACAATATCACCAACTATTACAATTTCATGGTTATTTCCAATTATTCCAACACCAGTGGTAGCATCAACTATTATAACCTAATATTTTTCTAAAGATCCTCAATTCAAGTTTCTTTCTCTTAATGAATTTTATTCCTAATTTTCTATTAGAGAAAGAGAAATGGTGTGGCTTACTATCCTTCCTTTTCATAATTGTATTTCATTGCATTCCACATGTGAGATACAATAGGTAGGAAGAAATTGTGTTTCAACTTTTTCCACTGAATTATTATTTGGGTTAGGGTTAGGTTGTACAAGTAGATGGGGATGTAATGGAGGACCACTTATAGGTATATTGGAGGGAAGTTTTAACTATTGTTGTTGCATTGGGATATTAATTGGCATTTGGCTAAGAAGAACAATCCCTTACTATGATTGAGGCCATGAAGGAGAAGGCCACTAAGGCTAGAATACATGGTATTGGATCAAAGGGGGATTACGAGGCTACCATGAGCTACCAGATATTGCATTTATTGGGGAATTTGTTGAAGACTATACATACCATAACAATAATTAAAATAAGGGAAGGGTTCTTACACCATACCTAATGGCCTAGAATAATAGGGCTTCTTAGTTCCAATGAAATATGTTGCTTTAGTATCCTCCCTTATCTCTCTATGTATTGATTTTAGTTTAGGTAATGAGGGACATTTTTCTATAAAATGATCCTGCTCGCATATATTTCAGCGATTAAGTGGGCATTCCCTCAAAGGATGTTTATTCCTACATCGAAGTTAGAATATAGCCAAAACTTATTCTACTTCAATTTGTTTCTCCTTTCCTTGCAACACATCGATTTTAGAGGACAATGAGCTCATAATGTCAGTTTTGAAATTATCCAACAGGTTTCCAATCTCTACCCATGTTGCTCCACTATTGGCTGAATTTAAAATCTTGGTAGAAGCATCATGTGTCATGGTCTTGTTTCTTGTTGATCTTCTAGAACTCCTTTGGTAAAGTTGAACAATTTCATCATAAGGTTCCTTGGATATATCTCCTTTCCCAAGGGGATTTAGCATTTCAAGGAATTCATCCCACATTACTCTGATCAAAATCATCTTAACTATTTCCTTATCCAAATTGCTATGATGAGATCTTTGCAAATTATATTGAAGGAACTCAACATACTCTTAAAGGTTTTCATTTGGTGTATGAGTTATCTTAAATAGCTCTTCCCTCTGATCTCTAGAATGATAGTATTCATGATAATTTTCTAAAATGGTATTCTTCATCCCATCCCAAAAGGTAATATATGCCCCACGAGTCCCATAAACCATCTTTTAGTAGCTCCTTTTAATGTAGCTAGGAACAATTTTATTTTATTTTCATCGGTGGTGTAATCATAACTCCCCTAGAGGACATGAAATTAAAAAAAATATGTATCTGGGTCTTTTTTAATTGTGCCTTTAAATGTAGAGAGTTCATATAGGGGGATGTTCTTCATTAGGGCATGTCCATGGAGATTTCCAATGGGTAACTCGAAGGTGGTAACCTAGCTACCTACCATTTGGTTCTGCCTAAAATCATGATGGTTTTGTACAACTATTACATATGGATCCCCTAATGGAGGAGATTGCTCTCTTCTTGGTGATGGGGATTGCTCAAGCTCTTCTAGTTGTTCAGGTTGCTCAAACTGTTCAGATTGTCCAATTAGTCCTAATGATTTCATAACACCTTCTGCAATAGAATTATAGGTAGGTTTTTTCACCACACTACATAAATCCAGGATATATTTATCAAGTGGTCATTCTTCAAGGCTTGATTCTAAATCACGTTCATTTATATCCCCTTGTCCTTCTATCAAGCCTTGATATATGTCCCTTGCTAATACAAATGGACTATAGAATTTATGGCTTGTCTCTGAGATTTAAGGATCATAAAATTCCACTTCCTTATTATGCACACCCAACACAGATGACTCAAGGGATACTTGACTTTGTTTATCATCTTTGTATAATCCTTTCTTCATAGGTGTCACTCCTCAAGTAGATCATTATTCTTCAACTTTTCAGATGATCTCTTGTATATATGTTACTCTCCCCGAAACTTGCTTCTTCTACTTTCTTCCTCATCCTCATCTACATGCATGGTTACATTCCGTAGGGGAACCATGTTTTTCTTATTCACTATTCATGTAATGCAATCCTATGTGCCATAACTCCTCAATAGTTCAAACCAACTTTAGTATGTCGAAGCGATGCACAAGTTCTTACCTCTTGTCTTACCACTCGAAAACCTTAGAGTCAATAACACATCTACCACACTTTCAATCAATGCATATAAATAAAATAGTCACACATATGAACCTCTAATAGTCTCTCTATAAATGGCACCAAAATGTTGGTTGAATCAATTGTACTTTTAATTCAAAAACGCCAATCCAATTCACACATAAATTTTCAATCTAGGTAGGCTTTTGGTTTCAAGGCTATCATGCAAAGTATTTAAGGAACAAATGGTAACAAGCATTTATGAAATCTCAGGACTAATAATTGTAATGTCACTCTCAACATTAAAAACACATTTATTGTCACACTCCAAACATTGTTCACACTTTCATAAAAGAAAGACACATATTATAGAGTAAATCACACTCTGACGCATGATCACTTTTTGAAAAGAAACAACAATCCTAGAAACCATTCAATCATTCAAGAAACTATTGAAACACCCATTCAATTAAATAAACAAACCAAGAACTATAACAATAACCAAATAACTATCACACTAATGAAGGGATGGATATAGGACCTATGTTGTTACATAATTATAGAGGTTATATTTTTGCAACTACTCAATGCATGAACAAGATATGTAATAGTAACACAAAATGACACATGAATCACAACTAAATGGCGATAAATACATTACTACAATACCTCTTTAACCAGTGATCTCCACTAAGAAGGAGGGCCCTTCCTCCTTAGCAGGGGCTAGTAAATTATACAACATGCAAGCTAATAAGAAGAAAGGCATGAAGCCATGAACAGTAGAAATTTGCACTAATGAAAAGTTACAATATGGGATTACAGCATTGGTTCTCCCTACTCTGATCTCTATTAATGCCTCATGAGATGAGAGTATAATTTTTTATAATTACAAAATACATTCCCATTTTCGAAAGGAATGATCATCATGATAATTTCTCGATTCTCATATGAGCTAAATTGAGAATATACAATAATTTTCTTTCAAAAAAGTATCCTAGTTGAAATAGAGTTGTAACAACTTCTATAAATTACAATTATTTATCAATTAGGAATCCTAATTATTTCAATTGATTCAACCGCTTTGTCTATAAATGTTTCCTTTCAATGGTCGAGTTGGCTCTAACTAGGTGCTTGTCAAAATCAGTCTTCATTACTAAAAATAAGAGAATATCATATCCAAAATAAGCTTAATGTGTATCAACAACATCAACAAAGTCTTTGTTCCATCCTTAGTGAGGAAAAACTAGAGAGATATTACCCTATAACAACATCTCAACAAGCCACACAAACTTAAGCATGCTTTCATCAATTCATTAATTAAATAGCCTAAAGTAGTTAGCTTTTATGTCAAATTACAAGAAAAGCTAGATAATAAGGATGGCATACAAAAAGGAAACATAATTTAGTCAAAGATGGCTATTAGTGACAAGACTTGTCTCTGAGAGTCAAAAAAGAAAGAAAATGTAGGAAAAATAGGTGCAAAAAGATGTCAATTCTACATCCCAACACAAGGGTCGATTGAACCTAGGCCCAAACCATTAGACTCCTAGTCTCTAGATAATCCTTTTGTACAAAGGAGTCTTAGACACTGTTTCCTATAATTGGTTGGGAGAGTGGTATTCTCTGATTTTCATGCTAGTGGACAATGCTTTCCATCTTCTTTGGCAAGCTTGGGAGCTTTCCTCCCCTAATAATATGGAAGTGTCTTCAAAGTGGAGGATGGAATCCACTTGCCTCTTATTCAAAATGTGCACTACCAAGGTGTTTGATTTCACAAATTTAGATAGATTTTGAAAAAAAAATCAGGTAGAAAAAAATTGTTTATGTGCTACTGCAGGATACAATCTTTCCTGCGACAATAGGGTACTCTATTTTTGTTGAGAAAATGTAGCAAGAAAGGCTCAATTTAACTTTAGCCTTAGTAAAATTTAGTAAAATCAAATTTCTACATCAACGGGACAACTTGGAGGCAGTTAAATATTGTGACATGGATCTTGTCACTTAGTTACCTCAGTAAATTCGAGTTAGAGGGTTTGGAGTTTAGTTATGCATGTGTGATTCCTAAATTTATTAATCCAATTCAGTTATTTTTCAGTTGTCTTCAGTTAACTAGCCTCTAACAATTGATAGAGTTAGTTTAAGCTCAGTTGTGTAGTGGGATAGAGGTCTAACTCAGAGATCTATCTGTTAACTGGTCAATCAACCGAAAATAACTAATGCATGCAGAGAATTCGAGTTACTCAGCTGAAGTGGAGATGACAAGGAAATGTAACATCAGTTGTAGACTAGTTTTGAGGTTACAAGTGTTTCATGAGTAAGAAGATCAATCTTTGAGAACTGTGCAATAAATTTGGAGGAAATTCCTAAATAATATGGGCTAATTTCCTCAGGAATTGCACAAGGAAATAAGAGGCTTGATGAGAAAATATTTGGGTAAGTGTTAGCCATGGTTTGTAATTGAGTAGAGAGAACAATTATTCTTTTGTTGGTTGAGCCCAGAGCTAGAGCTAGAAATTGTATTAGTTTCTATATTTGAATGATTAATGCAAAGAGGTTTTCCCCTACAAATCACAATGTATTTATGGTTTTTCTCACTACTTGTCTATGCATGTAGTTATAAATTGTGAATTTCATTTCGCAAATTAGTAGAGTAGCATTTTATCTCTTGTTTTTAAGTTTCAAATATTCATCAGTTGTAATTTCTATCAAATTTATACATGGTATCAGAGCCTTAGAAATCACATTAGAACCAATATTTTGAACTTGTCTCTTGAGAATTTTGAATTTGCAGTTCTGTGTAGTCGTTTTTCTTCAAGATAAGGAGAATGTATTTCAATGGATTGAGATTGGAGTAGGCCCTGTAGGGTAGCTCGAATTTCATAGCCTAGAAGAATCGAATGGAAGAAATGCTCAATGATAATGGCTTGTTAGAATATGTCGAAACTAAAATTTCACAACCTTCATATTCGTATGCACAACAATTAGCCCAATGGAAGAAGGATGTTGCAAAGACCAAGAGAATTCTTTTGGAATGGGTGAGGGACCATGTGGTCTCAAATATCCATGACAAAGAGACACCATTTACTATGTGGAAGACACTAACTGAGCTATTCGAAAACAAAAATGACCATAGGAAATTGGCCCTGAAGGACAAACTTTGAAACATTAGAATGCATAAGAATGATTCCATTCCATAATACCTCTCTAGATTTACACAAGTTTTGGATGAACTTGGAGGGGATGGGGTGAATGTTGTAGAATATGATCTGGTCAAACTGTCTCTTCTAGGGATTCCAAATTCCTAGCATAGCTATCGGGACTCTATGAATGGAAGGGAAAAATTACTGAATTGGGAAAGGTTGTGGTCTGATTTGGTTCAAAAAGATTCTAGGAGAAATACCATTGATGTAACTTCATCCAAAGCAGAGGATGAAGTGAATTTTACCTTGGTTGGAAAGGGGAAGAAGGGAAAAGGGAAGAAGACCCATATAAAACCTCAATCCAGACAAAATAAGGGCAAGAATAAATGCTTGATCAAGATCAAGTGCTTCCACTACTACAAATTCGGGAACTATGAAACAAAATGTATGCACAAGAAGTCTACGAAGAAGCCTTTAGGAGGAGCATCAAGTGACGCACTAACTTCATAATTCAAATTATACTTCACCCTAATCACATGCATTACCAACACGATTACGGGAAGTGTGACGTGGTACTTTGATTTTGGTGCCTCGTTCCATATGACAGGGTGCAAGTAGTTTTTTAGTAGCTTGGAGGAGAAGGATCCGTAGATGCATATCGAAATGGGGAATGATGGGAGCTACATTTCTATAGGAATTGGTATTTTCACCTTTGAGTTGGAGAAAGCCTCTCCTCTTCTCCTAAAATATGTTACGTTTGTACCTCGGCTAAAGAAGAACTAGATCTCTATAGCAACACTATAGGATCATGGTTGTGTTTTTATTTTCAGAAAAGGGAAAGAATTTCTGAGACACATAGCTACCGCGTAAGTGAAGCAGATCGGGGTTCGAGTGAAGAACTTGTTGAGGGTGTTGGACTCGCCAACAATTAGGGGATCTCCTTGATATGAAGCCCCAATTATACCTCACACCATTTGGGATAAGAGTCCCATCCCGTATGAAGGCCTGGTTGCCAAATCCTTAAAGATTTGGCCCTATCTTTCAACATAAGGGAGTGATCCAATAGTGTCTTTGAAAATCAAGGGAAGTGTTCCTGGTGAGTGTGCAGTTGCAACTATGTCGAGGTTCTTCTACTACGAAGGGGAAATAAATTTGAGCCTCTAAGTGAGAGGTGATAGTACCACCTTGGAAGATACACACATGAACCAGAACAATTCCACTAACGTCAAGTGGAAGAGTCCAAAGCGGATGCAATGGTCATTACAACCAACAAACAAGGAAAGATTTATCTATTATCCCACAGAATAATCCATGGGGATGAGACAACAATAAAAACCATTACAACACATTTTCAATAAGGTAACCACTAAAATAATTGAAATAGGTCAACTATCTTAGTACATGTGAAAGCAAACATGAAATACAAACGTCCATAGAATAAACTTACAAACATTCATAGTCCATGCATGAAGAACGTGTTGGCCTTAAAAGGATTATGTTATTAATAAAAAGTTCCAAGACACATGTTTATAATGTACATCACTAGTGTTGGTGGAATTATATGTATTCTAATTCCAACATTTAATTATTGAATTTGGGATCGTAAGACTGAGAGATGAAAGAATTGAAAATGAAGAACTAGAGCCTATTCTAGCCTATGCTAGCAAGTAACACTAGAAAGAACTAATCACTAAGGATTATCACTTGTCAATGAAATGTGGGACTCTAATACTTATCAGGTTTTGAACCATAATATTTCACTAACAATGATCATGTGGTTTTATATGTGTAGCTTATTAGGTCTTGAGACTTCAGTTGTTTTAATCCTACAATGATGAAAAACCATTAACAATATCGCAGAAAAGCAAATGTCGACAACTATAAGAAAAAGTGTGTGAGGCAAGTAAATAAAACAAGGCAATAAACTACAAGAAACACAATAACAAACTATCAAAAATAAATGCTAAGCAGGCTTAAAGATATATTGTAGGTTCTTATTCGCTATAGAAATATTTTATCAATTCATTGCAAAGCTTTAATCAATTAAAGAATCTTAAACTAAAAATTACATATTTTTTTAGTACTATGTTCAAGTACAGAACCTAGTACCGAATTAAGTAACAAAATTACAACTTTAGAGGAAAATCTCAGAACTCTAATTTTTGTGTAATTTTATACAAATTGGTGTTAAAGAACCAACCATATCTTCTCGACCATGATGTATTTTGGGGATTTATTTCTATGGAGCCTAAATTATTATATTTTCAACAAAAATATCTCTTTATATTTCCTGATTCAATTCCATGACCTCGTAAATTGTGCATGAATTTGACAGTCTAGATTTTTTTGCCAATCTGGGTTTTGCAAACTTTTTGTACGAAACTACTTCAAAGAACCAGTTGTAACTTTCAAACTATATATAATTTTGGGCAACAATTTGAGATACAAGTAAATTTTTAGGTTTTGCGAAAACACATTTACCATATTCTTGAGATCTGCCATCATATGCACAAAATCGAAGTAGAACATGGTAGTTTCAAAACTGTTACATATTTTTGGTTGTAGCTTAAATCATGTGCTAGGATCCCACATGTGAGCTAGGTATATTCCAATGCTTGTAACAACATATTAGGTCCATGTGGAACCTAATTTACGATACTAGAGAAAATAAAACCATATTTTATAATTTTGAATTTATTTCCTTCCATTAGTGCAAGTGCAGAATTAAGTACCTAATTGTTGAACTAATACAAAGATAGAAATTTTCCTAGTGGAACATGATCCTTGGACACAAAACCACATTAGTAAACTGCCATTGATAAAAACATATTAAAAACTCATTTAAACATTAAAAATACAAGAAATCATTAATAAATAACCACAAGGTAAAATGAATGCATTTACTGAAAATTGATAATATAATAGTTACGAAATATGTTGTAAGGGTATGAATAGGGCTTGTAAATAACAGGTTTGGATATCCAATACAATAACATATCTAGGACCCACCATCCCCCATCGCTAAGACTTTAAATTCCCTCATGCAAACAAAATATGGACTAGGAAGGAATGATGGATGATATAAGGTGACAATGAAGATAATGGATAAATGAATATGGACTTGGAAACTAGAAAATGCATTAATGGATTTGGAAATGGTGGTTTAAGAAAAGTGAAGAAATAGGAAGTGTTTAATCATCACTATTCCTTAAATTTTAATGAGCTAAAGAGCCTTTAAACATGTTTTATATGAAGTATATCTTTCATACTTTGATTTGGACTGCAGGCTGCAATGGAAGTTGTATAAAGCTAAAGATAAAATAGAGTAAGGCTAAGAGTTTGGAATAATCTGGAAGAGCTAGAGTTGATGATTGTCAATATGATATGTTGAAGGAAGCTCAAGAGAATGGAATTAAGATGATGAAAAGATCCCAACCACCACTCCCCCATGCCTGAGGGTTTGCACATCCTCATGCAAACAAGGTGAGGTACTAAAGAAGTGAGGAAGGCTGTTGAGATGGCTCTAGTACAAATGAACCTAGAAAAAAAAAACAAAACTAATGAGATGAATACTGAACAAAAATAAGTCATCTTAGATTTATTAAAATGATGAAAAGCTAAAACCAAGCATAAAATAAATTTCAAACGATTCATTACATATGATTCTATCAATGTTTAACAATTTTATGCTCAAGAAAAAGAAAGATTTTATAAATTTAAGGGGCTATCCTTCTTTGTAGAAAAGGAGGATTTTTATGATCACAACAAATGATAAACCATTGAAAAATTAGTTATTACTAAGAAAATCCCATAGCCTTATAGTTATCCAAGTATTATAGATAATCTTTGTAGTTGAGTTTTATTAATTCTCTCTAATCATAGGTCCCACTTCTAAGACAATTAAATCTTAGATATAGTATGAAAAATCAATGATAAAGGACTCAAGATTACCTTAAGGCCATTCTATAGCAGAAAATTTATGGAGTTCATTTTTCTCTTGACTTCATCTATGCATGCTTCCTTTTGATTGTAAAACTACAGAGTAGCCATCATATGTGTGCACAAAATCCATAGTTTGATTGACACTTCTTTAGGAAAAATGCCCCATTTCCCGCGAGCATCCATAGCCCTGATGGGTTTACCTAATGATATCACAGGTCAGTACCTACTACCAGCAAGTGTTAATAGCCTCTAATTGTTAAACTTTTAAACCTATTTTACACTGAAGGCTCTAGTCCCATATTTCCTACCATTTTTGTTTTATATTATGGATATTGCTTTTGCAATTGGTAGATGGGGGAGCGGCTTCAGAAAGCCCCTTAAAGGCATAGGATGATACCTTTCAAAGTGACTTTGATTACCTACATAATGTTTCGGATGCATAAGGTACTCAGTATAGGTACTCAAAGGACATAGCATGAATGAGCCATTTTTAATGTGAGATGGATGAGCCTACCAAAGAATAACCAAAAGACACCTAATGTCTTGCTAATCATAGTTTCCATGTATGCTTTCGCTTTTCAAGTAGTGTTCCAGCATGAGTAGAGACTTCATCAATTATCTTTCAAGTCTTAATAAAGAATCTCAGAGATCACGCTTTGGTGTTATGGTTATAGTATTCAAGTTTATTTTTCATCAGTATCATTGTATGGACCTCTTAGCTTTGTTTTAATCCCCTTAGTATGCATTCGTAACTATATTTTAAGCAACTGTTTTGTACTGATAGTAAAAAATATATACAAATAAGAGAAATGAAATTCCAAAAAAGAAAAGAAAAGGTATATAAGCTATCAATAATTTTCAATTATCATTTTATTCAACTTCTATGGAAAAAAATTGTTTATTCGATCATCTTCGTGAAATAGTGGTCTTGATGATAAAGCATGAATGCATCATTTTTAAAAACTTAAGGAAGAAGAAAGATATCATCAAATACTCCCCTAAGCATTACATTCTATTGATGAAGATGTCTTTTCTTCTTTTGGAAACATTCTTCTAGTATTTAAGTGTCCCCAAATGAATAAGATCCTTGAATCCTACTTTGTCTTGCAAAATAGTGAATTGGTACCAAAATTTTGGGTACCAGTTAGATGAAATATGGTACCAGACAGTCGATATGTACTATGGATGTCAAGGAGATTACCTTCAAATAAAATTCCAAAAAAAGTTGTCATAGCTTACTTTATTGAAAAGAAAAACTAGAAACAAGTCTAACTACAAAAAATAGAAAAAAATAAGTGGGAAAGTAAAGTAATAGTTGAACCATGTTGCAGTTAGAAATAAAACTATGTGGAAATTTTCATTAAAATAATATGCATCTGAAAGAGACACCAACATAAATATGCAATAGGAACGTAGATCTACCATTTTCAACTAATTACTTTTTAGCCATTATCCCCATTTATACAAAATAACGAGAAATATGTTGCACTATATTTTATAGCTAAACTAGCTACTATATGTAACAATTAATAATTTATTTATTGTTCTACTCTACCTAAGAAAAATTAAATTCCTATCCTCAATTATAGGAGTATTGCCAATGTAACCATGTGCAAAATAGGTGTAAAAATGCATTCGTACTCAAGTTTAAAATATAATATTCAATGCATACCTGAGTATGAAGAACCAATTGTTGTAATGATGATGTTAAGAAGTAAGGAAGAATGAAGGAGTGGTATTTCCTTATAGTTGCTTGAAACCAATTTTCAATAAAATCAAAATGTTCTTGGTTTACCTCATTATCTCGCTCATTTGGCATATCCTCCTTTACCATGGCATGAAAATATTCTATTATGAGATGACTATCCTCTTGTGTGCTTATAATATCTGTACGTAGTCATGTCGAAAATACTTCAATATTAGGCTATAATTCTTGCTTTCCATCAAATGTAGTCCATGATTCTTCAATTTCCTCAACAAGTTTGCAGGAGTAAAGATCTTTGTGTGGATGTGATTCATGGATTTGTTGTTATTCTATCACTTTTGGGAAGGCCAATAATTTCTTGGCTATTATCAAGATTTGTTCTTCCCAAGAAGAAGAGACCCCAGCCACTACTAGGATTTGAGAGAGTTCTTCCAAAGTCTTAATCATCCTTGAATAATTATTTTGTGGTTGCTAATCCCTACCATGCACATGGATTAGTGTACGAAATTCTTATTAAAAATTCTAAATAAATAAGAAGGAAAAACGCTTAAAAGCAATGAAAGCAAACCAATAATGTATTCAGAGCACCACCATGCTACTAAGACCTTGTTTTCACCAAGTTATCTATTCACACAAGTTAGGCTTCTCTTATTTCTATCAATCAATCTAAAATAAAACACACTTGCAAAGAAAAATGAGGAAAAATGAGCCTTTGGATCCTACCTTTAATTCTACGAATATGAAAACGAAACTATAAATTCAATTAGAGACACCCAAACTTTGGAGTGACCCCCAACCAAAGCAGATGTGTGTCTCTTCACTCACGTCTCACTCTCTTTCTCGCCCTCTAGTTTCCCTGCAACTAAGATCACACAGAAAACTTGTCAAAGCAACTATGCTCTAATCCATTAACACCTCCCTGACAACAATGCCAAAAATGTTGGTGGAATCATAAGAATTAGAGATTAAAACAAAGGAAATGTAGGACTAGAGCCTATTCTAGCCTATGCTAACAATTAACACTAGAAATAACTAATCACTAAGGATTATCACTTATCACTAGAGTGTGGGACTCTAATACTTATCAAGTTTTGAACCATAATGTTTCATTAACAATGTTCATGTGGTTTTACATATGTAGCTTATTAGGTCTTGAGACTTTAGTGGTTTTAATCCTATAGTGATGAAAACCCATTAACCATACTACAGAAAAGTAAATGCTGACAACTATATGCAAAAGCATGCAAGGAAAGTAAAGAAAACAAGGCAATAAAATACAAGAAATGCCTTAACATACTATCAAGAATAAATGATAAGCAAACTTACAGATATATTGTAGGTTCTATTTCACTGTAGGAATGTTTTAACAAGTAGTTGCAAAGCTTCAATCAATTAAAGAATCCTAATTTGCAAATTACATATTTTTTTAATACTTTGTTCTAAGACAGAACATAGCACCAAATTAAGTACAGAAATGTTGGAATTTGAAATTATGAATAAGTACCAAATTAAGTACGGAAATTCTGTAAATTGAAATTCATAATATTAAAATCTGTTAAGAAACCAATTTAAATTTGTTGACTCTTAAGCCTCAGAAAAATCAATTTGAATTTGATGATAACGCATTCTACTTAACAGATCTAGAAATAGAGAAATAAATCTAATACTCTGTGAAATACAAATCTAATGAAAAAATGAAAATACCATCAATCAAATGGAATTCACTTAAACCTAAAGAGAACTACTAATCACTAAATTGAAAGCATGAAAGTGAATAGTTATAAGTTTTATCTAACATAAATTCATTGCAAAATAAAACTAAATTGTTGGATGTAAGACTAATATACAAAACACATGAAGCATAAAAACACTTACCCACACTGAGGGGCCCTTCCCAGGAGGTTAGTTCTACTAAGAAAATCTCAAATCAAGCTAAAAAGATGTACCACAATTTAACAACCATCAATTTTTTTTCACTTCAAAAATCTTTGTTACAAATCAACTCTCTAAATCTCTCCAAAAGGTATTCATTGATATCCTCTATTATAATAATGAACAACCTCCTTCCTGTGCCCTTTGAGGAAGGCTAATATCCAATCCCCTAAACTCAGAAAACAAATTTACAACTTTAGAGGAAAATCTAAAAACTCCAATTTTTGTGTAATTTTATATAAATTGGTGTTAGTGAACAAACCAAATCTTCTTGACCGTTATGTATTTTGGGGATTTGTTTCTATGGAGACTGAATTGTTATCCTTTCAACAAAAAAATCTCTTGTAATTTCATAATTCAATTCCATGACCTCATAAATCATGCATGAATTGGATTGTTTAGATTTTTTTACCAATTTGGGTTTTGCAAACTTTTGTACAAAACTACTTCAAAGAACCAGTTGTAACTTTCAAACCATATATAATTTTTTGAAACAGTTGGATATAGAAGTAAATTTTTAAGTTCTAAAAAAAATTATTTTCTAGATTCTTGAGATTCACCATCATATGCATGGAAATCGAGGTAGTCATGGCAGTTTCAAAATTGTTACATATTTTTGGTTGTAGCTTAAATCATGTGCTAGGATCCCACATGTGAGCTGGGTATATTCCAAGGCTTGTGTTAGGTCCCTATAATACTAGTGATTACCCCATTACTATTGTAATTGTATCCCTTATTAATATTGTTGTGCCCCTATTGTCCCCATATTGTTATTATTGTGCCCCATAGAATCCCTCTATTGTTATTTTTGTTGCTTTATATTATTATTGTTAGGTTGGCTGGGTTATATTGTGACTCCTTATACTCCTATATATAGAAAGGAGGTTTTTGTCATTTGTATCATCCAAGAATTGTTCATTTATGTAATGTAAAGGAGGTTGCCCCCTTGAAGAGGCTGAATTCTAAGGTGTTGATCTATCTTTTCTATCTTTCTGTGAGTTGGTTTCATAACATTTGGTATCAGAGCTTTGGATTCTAGGGGTTTTCTGCTCCAAACAGGTCATCGTATCATTTTCGCTATAACTTGTTTTTTACGATGTTTTAGAAGCTAAAAAAAACCCATTTGAGAAAAAATCGCGTTGAACCTCGGGTCCAAATTTCAGAGCTTTTAGCACTATATTTGCAGAGATATGAGCTGAGGAAGTTAGTCTTTGTGCAGACTCCTCAATTACATTCCAAACATGTGACCTGGGGAAAATCGTCATAACTTTCTCTCTGAGCATCGGATTGAAATTTTGTAAAAAGGTACAGAAAGAGGATGGACTGTAGTTTCTTGTATACATTTTTTAGAGCCAAAGGTCAAAACAGTGACTCGTGGCATGTCATACAAGTTCACTCTACTGAACTAGTCTATAATCAGGTCACTGTCAGAGATTTGGCATAACTCTTCCCCAGAGAATCCAATTTCGATCAAACTGGTGGCATTCGAAAGAGGATGCAGAGGGCTACCACAGATCGCAATTTCAGAATTAGATGATCTAAAATTACAGAGATACATCAACTTCAATATCAAGCTCCTACAAACTGAAAAAAGGTGTGTAGTTTTTTTTTTTAATTTTTGTATCAGCTTGGTTTGAAAAATTAGTTGAAGGAATTCAAAGGGCATAGTAAAGCATTATTATCAGTAATTGATGCCTCGTGGAAAGAAAATGCAAACACCTAGTAGGAAACCTTGTTGGAAATAATACTGAGAGGGGGGGTGAATCAGTGTTATCAAGTTCTTTTAATAAATCTTCCTTAATTACACTTTGAATTATTTTTGCATGTCAGTACCATAAAATAATGAGCATGAACAAAGAAAATAGATAGTCACACCAAAGAACACTAGATGTAAGGTGGAAACCCAATGTGTTGAAAACCACCTGCTGCAATATGTCTCTATCTTCTTTCAAATTAGAAATTTCTTTTACAAAGGTTTTGTACTGGTGCAGTCCTTTACCAGTACGCAGGCTGCAACCTACAGAGAGCTACAACTCTCTCTCATTTTCCAGTCTCTCCTGGAAGGGAGCTACAACCCCCTACTTCTTTTCTCTCAACAACCACTTTTCATAAATTTTCAAACTGGATCCATAAACATCAAGAGATCATCAAGTACAAGTAAATCACCCAGTCAACCAGATCAAAAGTAACAGTAAACTAAACCCAGAACACCTTATCAACAGAAAAAATTCAGCCAACAAAAGATCTTAAGACAGATATGTAGTTTTTCTTTCTCTGGTTTGTGTGCGTACGCACCTCTCCTTCTGCTTCCCTGCGTACACCTGCAGAGACCCTTCTGCCACACCGCGTACCCACGCACTATTTCTTCAATCACCCTGCGTACTGTTACTGAAGACACGCACCCACAGATACGATCGCGCCGCGTACTGCTACTGTAGCCACACACCCACAAATGCTATCATGCCGCGTACCTACGCACCTGCGGCTTCTAAAGCGCCGCATACTTTCCCTGTGCCTACGCACCTAAACCTCTGTCGCGCTGCGTACCCACGCACTGTGCCTTCTTCTGCTCTGTGTACCTACACACTTCTCCTTCTTCTTCTCTGCGTACCCACGCACTTCCACCGATAATCACCTACATACCCCTGATTAGAGGCCGAAATAGTAGTCCCCCAGTGTACCACCAATAGTCAGATGCTCAGATCTGATCATGCGCTCGAGAGATCACCCTTCATAGATTCGCTTTCAACTTCACTTTATATAGATCAAGCTTTTGAAAAATAACCCAATATTTCAGATCTTAAGATATTCAATTTGCAAAAGATACCTTGGCCAAGTGATCTCCTTCCCTATTTATAGACAAGCCCTCATTCACACCATGGGACAAAACCATCAATAACCAATACAAGGGATCCAACCCAAGGCTAAAATAGATCCTATACCACGGACCAAAACCATAGCATTAGAAAAGGCGGGCTAAATACCACGAGCCATACATAAGAAACCCCATGTGAACGCGCTTCACTGCCTTGAAGTGTGTGCACTGGGGTCCGCACCTTCTGAACTGGTAACATGCGGGTCCGATCGCACCTCCTGTATGGGTAACCTATGGGTCCGCACCTTTTGAACCATTCACCTGTGAGCCTCTTAATTTCCATTATTTTGAGAGCCTAAACACTTGAGTGAGTTGCCATCAAGTACAACACCTGTATCATAGAGCCATACTAGAATCATAATGCCAACAATCTCCCCCTTTGGACTTGATGGCAACCTCAAGATCCTCAACATCATTCTCCCCCTTTGACATCAAGGGAAAAGGGTTATGCTCCCCCTAAGAACATGCTCCCCCTGACTATAAACCAGATCTGCAAAGAGAAAACAGAATCCACCAAACACCAGAAACAATCATGAAAGAGATAGAGACATATTGCAGCCATGTTTTAGATCAGCATCCATGTTCTCCTTTTGTGCTCCCATAATTCTAATCAATGCATTATATGTGCTCCCCCTGAACCTATGCCATTGATCTACAATCAATCCATAAACCAACAAATGTACGCGTATACCACGTATAGACCTCGCATACAACCACAGATGAGATTCAACAACAAGATGATGCATCAACAACCCCCATCTTTTGCCTGAGGTATTCAAAGGTCTCCCTGGGCAGTGGTTTAGTGAGTATATCAGCAACTTTTTCCTTAGAAGGAATATACTCCAACTTGACCTTTTGTTCAAGCACTTGTTCTCAGAGAAAATGATACTTGATCGGTATGTGCTTGGTCTTTGAATGCATAACTGGGTTCTTTGAAATGCTGATTGCACTTGTATTATCACATAAGATGGAGATAGGTGGCGTACAAGTGATTTGGAAATCCTGCAAGGTCTGCATCATCCAAAGAAGTTGAGTGCAGCAAGATGCAGCAGCAACATATTCTGCTTCAGCTGTAGACAAGGCAATCGAACTCTGTTTCTTGCTGAACCAAGATACTAATCTGGAACCCATAAAGAATGCACCACCACTTGTGCTCTTCCTGTCATCCACGCTTCCGGCCCAATCTGCATATGTATAAGCATGAAGTGTGAGATTTGTATCTCTAGGATACATAAGCCATAATTTTGAGTTCCTTGAAGATATTTGAAAATTCTCTTCACTGCTTGAAGATGAATTTCCTTTGGATTTGCCTGAAATCTTCCAACTATTCCCACTGCATGCATGATGTCTGGTCTGGTACCTGTCAAATAAAGTAGACTTCCAATCATAGATCTGTAGGTTGGTTGACGCACTGCTGCTGATTCGTCATTTGCACGAGGCTACATCCTGTGACCATGGGTGTACATACTGGTTTTGCATCTTCCATGCCATATTTCTTCAAGATCTGTTTGAGATACTTGGTTTGAGATAAAAAAAGATTCCTCCTTCCTTTTGTTGGATTTGCAAACCAAGGAAATATGTCAGTTCTCCCAGCAAGGACATTTCAAATTCTTTCTGCATGATCAAGGCAAAGTTTTGACTCATCTCTTCTTCATTGCTGCCAAAAATAATGTCATCTACATATACAACAAGTATTAGTAATTTATCATTTTCAATTTTGATATAAAGGTTGCTATCTGCTGAACCTTTTGAGAAACCTTGTTGATGAAGATATTTGTCCAAGCGATAGTACCAAGCCCTTGGAGCTTGTTTGAGCCCATAGAGAGCCTTTTTCAATCTGCACACAAAATTTGGATCATTTCCAAGAATGAACCCATCTGGCTGTTCAATGTAAACTTCTTCTTCCAAGTCTCCATTCAGAAAGGCTGATTTTACGTCCATTTGAAATACTTTGAAATTTTGAAAACTTGAGAGAGCAAGAAACATTCGAATAGCTTCAAGTCTTGGAACAGGAGCAAAAGTTTCTTCAAAGTCTATTCCTTCTTGCTGCGCATATCCTTTACAAACAAGTCTGGCTTTGTTTCTAATTACTTCTCCATTTTCATTCAGTTTGTTTTTGAAGACC
>APFE031206144.1:7667-21684 GCA_000404065.3 Pinus taeda
ATTCTTATGATATCTGAATGATCTTTATTACCAGTTATTGTTTGAAATCTCTTTAGATCGCATAATAGAAGATATACATCCCGGGTTAGTGTAGATTAGATGTGTTGTTTCTCATTAGATTAAAATAGCATAGAGTTAGTTTAAGATTCTGAATTAAATTAGCTTTAAAGTACTCTTAGATCAATATTATCCAACTCTACACACACACACACACACCCTTAGATTGGGAAACTGGTCCCATTATCCCCAGTCGGACCCGTTATACCAAACGGATAAGGAGCTGCCAACCAAGGTCCGAACCGGGTGGGTATCCCCCTTGTTGTCGACCTAATTTTCGGGGCTTCAACAGAGCCTTATGAACCCATGTATCTTCCTTAGGTTGCTTCCCCTTATATTCCCTTTTGGTTGCACCACTTCTGAGCATCATGTTCACATTTGGATCTTCTTCACACGCTTCAGACCTCATCATTTGGATATTCTGAGTTGAAGGAAGCTGGAATATGCCTTTTTTGCGCATCTGTGTGATCAACGTAGGACCAATCTACTATTTCATGATCAAAATGAGCACAATACGAACAGTATATCCTCGTTAGGTTGGTGCAATCGCGGGCGTAGTGCCCTGGTCCTCCGTAATTGTAGCAAATCAACTATCTGCGGCCCCTTCCTAGTTTCATTCCTCCTCATCCTCGATCTTGCCCCTGAAATCTAGCGCGCGCCATCCCCACAGCTTGGTCAAGGGCTTGCATTTCTATCTGCATCCTATAGGTTGGGTTCTGATCCATCATTAACTCGTAACTGTGACAAGTGCGCTCATCGTGGCCTACTGACCTGCAGAAATTACAAAACAACTGTTGAGGAGTCTGTGTATGCTTCTTTAACAAATGACAATTATCCGTCATGTGTTTTCCTCCTATCTGATAGATCGCACACCATAATGTGGGTGTCACACTTTGCCCTGCCTATACCTCCGATCTCAATGGCATTGGCCCCCCTCCTGCCAAGTATCTCGCGAATACTGGACAGTGGTCCTTATCATGGCCCTTGCCTTTGCATTTTACGCACCATACTTCCTCGCACACTTCTGGCCACGGTGCCCTATCATGCTTCAAGATATGCATTTCCAGGCAGATATTTTGTAGTTGCATGTGGATTTGTTGGATTCCCAACCCAAGATCTTGTATCAGGGTCTCATGCAACCTCATCGCCATTTCCAATGCTTCGTCTTGGGTGGAAAGTTTCTGTTATGATAGCGTCGACCTCAAGTCTGGTGTCAAGGATGCCACAAACCATGCGCGATGTTGTGAATCCATGAGCGTCATATTAGCCTCACGGATTGTACTCTTCATCTGCTGATCCAGATCCCATGGGGGTCTCATTTGGAAGCATCGTAATCTCTTTAAACCTGATGATTGACTGTGTCTCTGATTTTGACCGACTAAATTCTTTTTTCAACACATTCTAGATCTCTGTTATACCTGCATTTGGGTGGTCATTAGAGTGCTTGATATACCATTTCAACGCGTGATTGATAAATTCGCTCACCAATGTAGCCTTCTTAATGTTGTCATCTGTGACACCTTGCGCTTCCCACACTACTCTTACCACGAACCAAAACCGGTCCGGATCCCCATTCCCTACTCCTCTGAATACAGGTAGCTTGATCGCGCTTGCCATGTTGAACTACGAGATTGGTGGAGGTGGAGTGGGTGGAGGTGGAGGTGAGGGAGGTGAAGTGGGTGGTGGCATAGGTGGAGGTCGTAACTATGGAATGCGCTACCTTATCAAGCTAACTGCACTTGTCAAAGAGACCCAAGTGAGCTCTTCCTCACTCTCTCACGAAGGTGAAAGTAACGGGTTGTTTGCTAATTCCCTGCTACCTTTGTAGATCTTTCTGTTATGCATCATCCCAAACATTAATGTATTCACATAACCTGTTTTTCACATAACAACATCTTAATCCAATTATTCAAAGATTTAATATACTTACCTCGCAATCCCTTAAGAAAACGTCATTCTGCCTTGCTATAGCTCACGATCGTGTCCACTACAAACTCACTGATAAATCCTCCTATTATCTAGTTGATCCAATGGTCCACAGCTCGCATGATCTTGTCTTCAGATGCCTCTAGTCTGCGCACTAATTCCGAGGTCCACAGTATTTGTTGGTTGAGCTTACACCTTCCCTGGCTGTCGGTTAATCTCGCTATCCACTCATACAGTTCAAACAAAAAGGATGTAAAGAAAATCTCATGGATTTCCATATACACATAATGATCCAACCACCTTTTCTTAGATACTAGTGGAGTTCTATTTTCCTGTGTCGTGAACTCGTGAATTTTCTTGTCCAACCACTCTTCAATTTCCTTCTTTCTTGGGTTCTAGTGGCACGACATCAGACATCCCTTAGGTAGATCTCAGTCCCAGCAACGGAACCATTTGTTGGCTATGTGGGGCCTGACCCAGGTTCAGCAGTGAGTTTAGCTAAGCAAATCCCGGTACTACTGGCCCTTTCGGAAATAGACCATAGAGTACGAATTGAGGTCTCACCCGAAGTAGTATGGGAGGGTGCTGGAACCAGGTTTCTACACCCTTGGGATGTCTAATATTAGCGATAGGTATGTGATTCAACCTTTGTGCTTACTAGATTACACTCATCAGTGGGCTCCCTGCATCTTACGAGACTGCCTTCGCGCAAATCCAGCCTTAGTACGACCAAGTCTTCCTTAGTTAGGTTTTGTTCATTAATTACTTAGAAAGTTTTCATACATAAACATACATACAAGTGCACGCATATAGATAAATAGATACCATTAATTCCGAACATCAAAGCATAGATCTACGAAACAGATGCACAATATGCCAAATCAACTTAGCTTCATTGATGATCCTTTTCAAGTTCAGTTCAATACAGACCCAACTCCACCCTGCACACTCAGCTGCAGGGTCCGCACACTTAGTTGTGGACTCTACTAGGCCTCTACGCACTTAGCTGCAGAGCCTCTACCTACTACTATGACCCACTACCTTCAGATCCACTTCTATCCTCTAACCATGCCTTCGCATCTATCTATTACTTGCCCAAAAAACTCAGAACTATCTTTACACTTAGAGCCTCACTCTATTTATGCAATCCCATGGTCCGCAGACCATGGGTAGGCCGACATACTTTACATTAAATTACATGATTTTAGGGTGGACAACCCTATACTCTCGTGCTCCGCACCCACATTTTGTGGGGTCTTTACATTACATTGACCAAAAATCGGGCTTTAAGCCCCAAAAACATGCTATGGGGGGTCTGATGCCCAACAAAAGATGGCAGAAGTCAGGCCAAATGGAGCAGGCGGTCAGAATTTAAGATGAAATTTATGACTTAGATCCTTGAAAATTCGCTACCAATCTAGCATTAATGAACCAATTTTGGGGGGAGCGGTCAGATTTGAAATCAAAATTCCCTATAAATTACAAGTGGTTGTCCAACGAAAAACACTTGGCATTTTGAGTATTCAGCAGTTGAGCTCTGAAGCACCAATGAATCGCGAGAAATATGAACTTCTAATAGTTTCTGGGGTATTTACGACTTTGCTGGTGAACACACAGGAATGCTTGTGAAAGATCAAGTCAGTGCCCCTAGAAGTTATCAATACACAGTAAGCAGTAGAGGAGCTGGCACAGGAAATGGAGAGAGAGGTTGAAGTAGCTACCCCAGAAGTGGCCGAAGTATTGGAGGAGTTCCCTAAATCCCCGAGAACACCGAGACCAAAGCCAACCCCAACCAAGGAGACCATGAAAGACAAGAAGGGCAAGCAACCTGCCATACCAGTGTGCACGTCGCCAAGCTGAAACCCTCCAAAGCCCACTACCCAGGAGAAAGGCAAGGCCATAAACCTAGAGGCATAAGAGGAGGATATCAAAGACATCCCCATGGGCGATGAAGATGTGGGACTGGAAATAGAGGAGGTTGAAGCTTAGGATGCGAACCCTATCACATGATTGTCGAAGTGTGTCCCTCCACACAAGCCTAAGTCCAAGGTCCCAAAGGACATTGATGAAAGTAATACTCCCCTGTAAACCCCTTTGCTACCAGATGAAATCACTTTTGATGGTCCGCGTTTGGTACGGGTGCTAATTTTGAAGCTCAAAGACTGGGACTTGGCAGACCATGAGAAATTCCCACACCTGGCAATCAAATAATTGATGTGTCGCATCATAGACACGAATACAGGGATGACTACACTAGAGCCGCAAAAGTGGCTCAGAGGAGTAGAGAAGGCAAGATTACTCAACCTGCTCTCAGTGTCGCACTATAACCGCACCCTCGTGATAGTTTTGGTCATCAAGTAGCTATTATGCTTGGTGCATGATGGGTGTTTGTGGTTGGAGGAGCCAATACCCATCACTGATATGTTGATTCACAAAATAATGTGCCTACCGTATATAGGCGAAAATCGAGCTATGATATTTAGCAGCAAGGGTGGTGATCAGGCACTCGTAGAACCAATGAAAGAGAAGTTCAAACTGGTGAAGAAGCTGCATGGGTACGCTATCTCTAGCATTGACAACTCCACTATGAAGGTGGCAAAGCAAATCCTTGCAGGGAAGGTGGTGAGGAAGTGTCACGCCAATTAGGTGTCGGTGCCTGTCTTCGCGCTCACACAACAATGCACAGAAGGAGTCCAGTTTAACTAGTCAGACTACCTTCGCACAAAGTTCCTAGCGAACTGTCGTGAAGCACAAGAGCAAAGCAAGACCTTCCACTACACGTGGCTCTTGCTATCGATTATGCTCATAGCATGGGATCTACCAGAGGAGAGCCAATTCCCCTCAGTTGCGCCATACCTTCCTGAAGCAACGAAGTATGCTTCACTGTGGGTGACCAAGGACATGGAGATCGTTTAGGACAACAAGATATTTTGGATCTTGATGGAAATGAATATTAGGATGGATATCAATTGCAAGTTGTGATTGTCACCCACGTTATACACTAACATGTAGAGCTCTGTTGAGTTTAAGGCTGATTTCCATCAAATTTAAATCAGGGCAAGGAAGGAACCTACGCAGAAGTGGTACGATTTGTTGTACCTAGCCATAGATGATGCCATCGATGCGGTGTTGTATAAATGGCCGGCGGAGTGGTGCACCACCACAGACTTGGCGGTGGGTGGAAGCAAGTATGCCGCACAAAAGAAGAAAGAAGAGTCCAAGCTGAAGATGGCACAGCTGGTCGAAAAGAGAAAGAGGGACGCTACTAAGAAGGCCCAGGCAGAACAAGCAGGAAAGAAGGCAAGAAAACAAATATGTGGCATACAGCAGGGCTTTGACAAAGGCACGCAGTTTCCTTCACTGGAGACTGAAGAGGAGGACACAGAGAAGCACAGTGCGGACCCTCAAGAGATGTCCCATCGCATTAAGTGCTTGAGAGAGATGGAGAAGGGAGGGTCCAGAAAGAAATCCAAGGAAACCAAGACCTTGCTGGACCCTATCACATTGATGAAGGGTGGCTTATATGATTAGTGACACAGTCTGAGATTTCATCGCAGAGGCCCTGTAGCAATTCAAAAAGCAGGAGCAGATCATCCTAGGGGCCATCCAAACTGGACTGCAGGAGTTGTAGACCCACGAGTCGCAAGTGTCTACCAACCTGACTATTAGCACATCAGAGGCTGCCGAGATGTTGCACATGAAGGATTCCAGTGCTCTAGTGCTGCCAGTTGGAGCACTAACAACAGAAAATGAGGCTGGCAGACCCACTTTCAGTGCCTTGAAGGGAGTGGGATTGAACCTGGCAGCGCTCCCGCGTGAAGCACTCCATCACTTGCAGGATGGAGTCATTATAGAGCTGACAACCTGTGAGAACTATGCCCTCCAGGTGATCAGTGAATAGAAGATAAACGAAAAGTAGATGGCCCTGCAAAGGAATGCTATCATCACCACTGAGGCCGAGGTGACCAGCCAAAGAAAGAAGATCTTATAGGTCATGGAGGAGGCATGTAGAATGGTCCTAGAGTTGGCCATTCCGAAGGAGGAGCTAGTTGAGGTTCGCATCTGCAAAATGGCCACAGGGGTGTGAGACACTCAGCCAGAGATGGCGCGGGTTCAGTTGGAGCGACCCTATAGATTACAAAGCTCCATTTGAGGGCCCAACCTTCAACACCACCAGAGGTAAAATAACAACGGGTGGTCATTGTCACAGAAGCGGTCGCGGAAGTTGAGACTGCAGTAGAAGACTGCACAAAGTTGTTTGAACAATCGTTTGAGCTCCTAACCAGCTTGCAAGAGGACCTAAACATCCAGAGGCTAGAGACGGAAGTGCATGAACTCCAACAGCACTATGATGAAGTTAAGTGCAAAGCACGAACCATTGCGTTGACACAGAGGTTAGCCAAGTTGCAAGAAGCCAAGCTGCTGAAGGAATAGGTGGACTCGACACTGCAGAAGGAAGTAATGCTGAAGGCGCGACTAAAGCCCTGGCTGGAGGAAGCTTACGTAGTCACAAGAAACATTAAAGGCAAGCTTGCAACTCAGCAAGTGATGCAACAACAGCTTCGATTTGACAGTGCAAGGGCAGTAACCGAGAAAAAAGTTGAATTTGCAAAGCAGGAAGCAGCGCAGTGCACGGCCGAAGTTGTGGTCATCAGGGTCAAGTTGGACAGGCTTCGTGCAAAGATATTCATGCCTACCGAGTGACTCGAGGGTGAGTCGCAATGTTTGTTGGGTACCTGTTGGGAGCGGGATCCCCCAAGGGCAGTTTTGGGGCTAAAAGACCATGTTTAAGTTAATTTTTGTAATATTTCTATAAAGACTCCACATTTTGTGGTTGTAGATTGCGAAGGTCTTATGTGTCATAAAGGGTAGTCCACCCTTAGTTTTATAAAGTAAAGTTGGTTGTAAGATATCTACCCATGGTCCGCAGACCATGGGATTGTATAAAAAAGGTTAAGCTCTAAGTACTTTGGGAGACACAACATGTAAGAGAGTCATAGCCTTATAGCAAGAAATCTAAGTCTTGGGTTGTAGCATAGGTAGAGGCTCTGCAACTGAGTGCACAAAGGCATAGGGTTGAAGTTTGTAGCTGAGTGTGCAGACCCTGTAGCTATGTGCGCAGGGTGGACAGAGTCTATAACACTTGGAAGATATTAATAAAAGGAGTTATTCTGCAACTTCTGTGTATTTTTTCTGTTCATGGGTTTGGATATTTGTGTATAAATTTCCTTTAGTAAGATTATATGATGCACGAATGAATGCAATTACATTGAATAATTGAACGCAAATATGAATATATGATTATTGGTAATAACTTGAAGAATTGGACAAGATAAAGCAAATCACTTAGGATAATTGAGGAATTTGCACGGCACACTGCCATAACATCGTGAAAGTACCTGAGCCACAAGTTAGGACTGCACGAAGGTCGATCATATACTTTCACGAAGGTATTGAAAGCCGGAATAAAGGGTTTGTCTTACAAGCCCTAGAGTGATATCACCTACGTGAAGGCAGGGATAGAAGAAATCAAAGGACATCACAACCATATCAAGGTGCGGAAACTTGGTTCCAGCATCCCCCCATACTGCTTCGGGTGAGACTTTGGTCCCTGCTCCGTGGGTTGATGCCAAAAGGCCCCCTCAAGCCAACAACCCCCCTATCATTTTTTCTTGTGAATTTGAGGAGCAGAGATGTATGATACAAAATTTTAATGAAGGAGGAAATGGGACTAAATTTCTGTGGATACAATTCCCTTATACAGCTATCAATTTCAATCAAATTAGGAGATTTTTCTATTCTTTTTACTTGGAAAAATGAAAGGACATGTAGAGCCTACCTCCTCATATTTCTTGTTGTAGCCAACCCCTATGTTCCCCCTCTGAAATTGCTCTCTTCCAATCCTATAAACTGCCCTACTATATCCTATAGGATTCCTGTGTGATCCTGTAGGATTCTTGTGTTATCCTATAGGATTTCCTGTAGGATACTGTAGGAAGTCCTGTGTAGGAAAAATTAATTTTTCCTCTCCTATAGGTTGCTTAGGGATGAGAGCGACCTCGCTAAAGTGAGCCTCAAGAAGATGAATGCATGAGTGCATGGGGATCAACGTTTATTTCCTCTTATGGTCGAGTTGAGTGAGGTGGTGTGCTAGCATCCCAGGTACGAATTTATATTTTTTGATTGTTGGCCCCCACTACTACATCATCATTCCCCTCACCTCGTAATCAACTCCCACTTCGGGCATCCGTATTCTCAATTGCTTCTGATCTCATTCTCATTTTCTTTGACTTGAATGTTGCCACGTGTGTGAGGACTAACCTTTTTGTCCTCGTTGACTGAATGAAGGTGGCCAAGTTAACTAGCCACCTTTCGCTTATAAACCAACTCATTCACAACCTTTACATATTTTGATTACATTATGCAAATGAGAGAGTGAAGAAAGATACTTACCTGTGGTAACAATACCTTGTTGCAGTTTGTTGAAGAAATGAGGTTTTTGTTGTATGTTGGTTGCATGTGATCTATCCTTCTTTTTTTCTTTGATTTTCTTATTTTATTGTCCTTTTATGATTTCCTTGTTGTGTAGGTACCTAGTGTTGAAAATGATGGTTCTATTGCTGCTCTGGAGCTTCTTCTACCCTTGGATCTTGCGGCATGAAAGAATGACATGTAAACTATCTACTTGCAGACTAATGAAAGAAAAATCAATTACTTCGCCTATAATCACAATAGCTCGCCAATTAACTTCTAAAATGGGGTTAAGCTAAAGGCGTCGGAGATATCATCATATAGCATGAAGAAATGATATCTAAACTATCTACTTGCAGACTAATGAAAGGAAAATCAAATTACCTCACCTATAATCACAATAGCTCACCAATTAACTTCTAAAGCGGGGTTAAGCTAAAGGCTCCGGAGATATCATCATATAGCATGAAGAACTGATATCTAAACTATCTAAAAATAGTAAACAAATCTCACTAAAATGAAAGCATAATAACTGGAATTAAAAACTAAAGTTGAGTAGAGGAAGCAAGTCTCAGATCACCACTTGATGCAAAAACTACATTAAAAAGGTTGATCATAACCTATCCTGAAATGCACTAATCAGTGTTAATGGGAAATATAACAATGCTGCAAAAACATGTATAGGAGTAAAACAATTAATACCATAGATAAAACATGAGATATTTACAACTCAAATAAAAGAAAATATGCATAAAAACTATACAAAATGAAAGAAAAACCTAAGCCAGCAAGGCCCCTCTACTCAGCTTTGGATTAACACATTGTCACTTCACTTCAAACCATGCTTAAACAGTCATGAAAAACATTTTTTTTTCTATTATGAAATAGAGTATATGTCTCTCGGTTACAACAGCAAAATAACACTAAAACAACAGTATCAAGACTACTTGCGTTGCAAACGCTTATATTTATAAAGGAAATAGATAACTGTATTTTGGAGAAAATTCTTCAGCTGTGGACACGTGAATAGGTCAGAATCTAAGGATTCAGCGTCTCTGTTCCAATGACTAGTAAATCTATACAAAGAGGATGTTGGATTGCATTATGGAGATGGCCTTCAGGTGGCAAAAACGGGTCCATGAATTCTGGAATGGTTTCAGGCTTCCTTGTGTGCTGAAACAGAGTCCTAGTTGACACAGGACTTTCTGTTGACCACCCTTTGACCAGTACTTTTCTTCATGAATTCGGCTAAGCAGATAGGACCTCATCCATGTGTGGATCATTTCTGAACTACCAATGTGTCTTATTTCTCCTACTAACATCTGTAACCTACAAAACAATGAAAACAGTCGCGGAATTGTGAATTAGCTGCGGAAAGTCGTTGCATTCTGTAGTTGATAAACAAAACCTAGATCAAATATCACACATAGTGATATAATCTAAAAAGCACTCAAATGTACTCCTAAAATCAACATGTAAAACTTTTGATAGCCTATGGGGCACTGATATGGGAAAATAGAAGAGAGGTAGTTCTGGGGCTCAACATACCCCCACTGTGAAGATGTTGCATGTCCTCATGCAACCAAAAATGTGACTATCCTTCCTTCAATTCATCTGCTCTGAGACTTTTTCTAATACATCTAACCTTTTCTTCTTCTTCCTTGTTGTCACTATCATCCTGGGCTTCATCATAAGGCGCCTGTAATTGAGATTGATGAGGGCTCGGCTCAACCTCTTATTCTCCTTCTTCAATTTTCTATTTTTCTTATGCCATAATCCTAAATGCAGCATGGTATTGTCACAGATAATTTTGTCCAATTTGTTTTGCTCTTTTAGTGTTTCATTTTCCCTTTGGATATGTTTGTTCAAGACTTCTAGCTCATAAATCTATTGTTTTAATGACTGGATCAAAGTTTCCTGAGCTGCACCTGGCTAATTACATGAAGTTCTTGATTCTGTTGCAGTCTTTTCCAAAGATTCAATGAAATCATACATATGTTGTTCAGTTTGATCAATTTTTGGTGTGGTCTTCTTTGGACTGATTTCTAAATGTAGTTGAGGAGAAGAAGAATATTGTGGACTATGATCAAGAGGAGTGTTTTCTTGTGACTTATCTGGAGTTTCACCTCCCAGGTCTATGAAGTGGGCTCCTTTGATTTGTGTTTTCTTCAATTTACCCTTTAATCCAGAGTTCCTTCTTAAACCTTGTGAGCTTATGTCTCTCTTTTCTATATTATGTTTCTCCTTTCCTTTTTCTTTTGCCTTAGTTGACTGTTTCTTAAGATGAATTAGTCTCTCAAAAAGTACTTGCTCTTCTTCTAAAGAAGGCTCTAGAGTCTGATAAATATCTTCAATATTCCTTTTCCCTTTCTATTTTACTTGTTTTCTAATCTCAGTCAACATTTCAGAAAGCATTTCTTATTTACTAGTTTCCTTGGTTATACTAGTAGGAGTATCTTGGATGGTTAAATTTGTTCTTTTTCTCCAACTTTTCCTTGTTGAACTTCCCTCAGGTACTTCAGGAGGGTCCTGGAAGAAATTCCTAACTAGGAATTTTTCCCATGTATCCTTCCTCCCTTTCAATTGATTTTCAACCAGAATTTTAATAAGGCCATGATGATAGAGATGAGGCTCCACATCACCTATATTCTTTTGCACAGTAGTAGACATTTTTCTCAAACTACTCAATAAGAAATAAGGAAGATTGATGGTTTCATTCTCCAATAAATTCATTAAAAATATTATATGGTACATGTACATAGAGCCATACCTGCCCTCACACGTAATGAATTTTTGAATTATGAACAATAAACTAGTCCATTTTTCCTTTAGGGCTGAAACAGGAATTCCTCGTTTAAAAATGGATATGTACATACCTAGGTTACGAAGAATGACCCTCCAGACCTTTTCATCGAAGTCCTTATTACTAAACCATCGTTGTCCTTCTTGTGGAAGCTCTATTGCTGCTGCAATGGATGACTCTGTTACCGGGAATTTGATGTCACCAATTTCGACTTCCATACCATTGAAGGATCTTGCAAATGTTTTTGTGACTTCCTTATTATGACCCTTGAACTTCTGAATAAACTACAACCATCTTGCTTTCCTTAATGTGCTCTTTAGTTGCGAATATATCTCCATAAATTTAGCTCCATCAGGGTTTGTTCTTACTATAAGACCCATTCCTCCTTCTTACTTCAAAGATACCTCTGTAGATAATGGTTTCACGGGAGCAGAATGGTTATACGAGTGGAAAATGGAAGAGGGTAGAATGGTTATACAAGCAAAAAATGGAAGAGGGCAGAACGGTTATACAAGCGAAAAATGGAAGAGGGTTGTGGAGAAAACTAATGGCTACAAAGTGGAAAGAATGTGGAGCATGCAATGAGAGTGGGTTCATGGAGAAAAACTATGTATAAAACAAACCATGAATCATAAAACCCGATATGAAAGTGTGGGGACAAAGTGAGACTATGAAACTGAACAGAGTTTGAAATAAAAGGGTTGCGTAGTGAACATCGGTGGATTCATAAAATGACTGCGGAGTGGAACGTCAGTGAAAGAGAGTCGTAGTCAATCAACTCTGGTCTACAAGATTAGTCGTTTTAACAAGTGTAATGCGGATGTATGACTAAGTAGGAGTTAAACTCGGGAGAGGATTATGAGACTGTTAGAATTGATGTGGAGGGTATGGTGGAGTTAAGGCGGCTATCAAATCAAACCATTACACATTATGGAGCTTGTGATTTACAAACTATACAAATTATGTGTTTGAAATGCTATTTGAAAATGGTTTTGCTCATACCTTGGAATCATACCTCTTTCGTTCTACTAGTTTTTTATTGGCTGCCTCTATAGGTGCTTTTAGGTGCTGACATCTTCAAAAGATATTCCTCTTCCATACCTGCATCTTGCTTTTATCATTATTTGGCTAATCACTTGACTGTCACTATAGAGTAATAGAGGATTAGCTTCGGAATCAACAATCAGCTACGGAATCAGTATTCAGCTACGGAATCAGAATTCAGCTGTGGAAAGTGACATAGTGAATAACATATCACTTGGTAGAATGAGTGGAAATGGATGGAAATGAAAAATGATTGTATGAATGATATATGGAAAGGTGAACATAAAGATAAACTGAAAGAAACTTTATTGATGGAATGTGGTGGCAAGATGGAATGAAATGGAAAGAAATGGAATGAAACAACTATGAGTGAAATGAGAGATTTTTTTTGGAAAATATAGGGCGTCAGAAGCTTCTGATTTTCACCCTATATTTTCTGTATAAGACTGCCAATCAGTGATTGGTTTTCAGGCTTATACATTTTTATTTTTTATTTAGATGATGATGATGAAAAGAACAAAGACTAGGCTGGTGGAGAAGAATTATTCTTCCTCACCAACCTCATTGCAGAATTATCTTGAAAGATTTTGATAAACTCCTCTTCTGAGAGTGGCTTATGATAGATCTTCAATCTGTGACCATTCACAACGAGAGGAGTTTGATGCTCATCAATCATTTTGATTCTTACCGCTCCATTGCTAAAAACTTTTTTAATCTCACATGACCTAAGCCAATGAGTCTGAAATTTACCTTGAAAATATTTGAACTTGGAATCAAATAGAAATGCCCAATCTCCTTCTTAAAACTTTTTGTCCTTGATGTATTTGTCATGCCACTTAGCTCTTTGATGTTGAACTAGATCAGTTCTTTGAATTGCTTCTTGTCTGATCTCATCTAGTTCGTTCAACTACTCCAATCTATGCTTTTGGGCTTCTGAGATATCCATTCCCAATTGAACTGCCATCTTGAAAGTCTTAACTTGGAACTCAATGGGGAGCAGAACTTCCTTCCCATAAACAAGTTCATAGGGAGTGTGTCCTGTTGTGTTCCTCCATGTGGTTATGTAGGCCCATAAGGCTTCAGGAAGCCTTTCTTCCCAATCTCTTCTGTGTAGATAAATAGTCTTGGTAATGATGCCTTCAACTACTTTTTTTGTGGACTCCACTTGACAATTTGCTTGTGGATGATAAAGAGTGGATTTTCTATGCTTGACCTTGTACTCTTCCATCATCTTCTCCATCATTCTAGATGTGAATTGACTTCCCTGATCTATCACAATTTCTCTTGGAACACCAAAGTGAGGAAAAATATCCTCATAAAGAAAATTAACAACTAAATTTTCAGTAGCAGAAAATAATGCTTTGGCTTCTACCCATTTAGTGACATAATCAGTACATACCAATATATACTTTTTCTGTTTAGATTGAGGATTAATAGGTCCAATAAAGTCTAAAGCCCATTTTTCAAAGGGTTCGATGAGTACCTGAGGTTGTAATGTCATCTCATTTGAGGGGGTAGGTTTCCCTACCCTTTGGCGGCTGTCACACATTTTGACATATTGTTTTGCATCTTTGAAGAGGGACGACCAATAATATCCTAAAGAAAGGATTTTATAGGTTGTTGTCTTGTCAGCAAAGTTTCCACCGCATGGTTCATCATGACATGCTTTGAGAATATCAGGCATTTCATCTTCCTTGACACATCTTCTGATCACAA
>APFE031206151.1:0-11868 GCA_000404065.3 Pinus taeda
AAAATATAAATATATATATATATAGCAGACGCTTCGCTTCCTAGATTTTTGGAAAATGACGCTTCGGGGTCCCTGCTTCCAAAAAACGCTTCCGCTTCGTGCAACATTGCTTCGTTCTCTTGATTAAATACAAGTTCCATACCCTAGTACATAAATCCCATGGAAACATTGCAATCGCCCCAATCCTAAAATCCTGAAAAACAGATAAGTCTGCTGGATTTTGAGTGAGATCTAAAATTCTACTTTCTCCATAGGAAATCCAATGAGGATGAAACCACTCTCAAACATCCTGATTTATTTCATGGTAATGTTAAAAATTTAAGTAAAAGGATGAAAATGAAAAATAAAAGAGAATATCACTTTTACTTTAAGAATTTAACATTACCATGAACTGCATATGCTTCAAACTTCCTGATGAACTGCATATCAACACTAGGGCAAAAATTCACTTTTATAACTTTAGACACGAATCTTTAAGCAACTAGAAGTCACTAACATACCCTAAAAATAATTTTAAAAAAAAACACACAAGTCAATGAGGAAACTTGGGTCGTACGACCGTGAAACGCGTTTCCGGCCATACTGGCCACGTTTCCGTTTCGAGAAACGTGGCAGTACGGCCGAAAACGCGTTTCACGGCTATACCAAACGCGTTTCCGTGTTTCGTACCAGTTTGCGTACGGAAACAAACCTCTGTACCACGTTTCCTGCAACATAGCCCATGTGTCGTTGTTGCACCATGCTGCCACAGTTGTCCCATGTGCCATAGCTACACCATGCTAGCCACTATTGTCCCATGTGGCATATTGTTGTCCCACTGTTACTGATATTGCCATTCCATGTTTGGCATACTACTGTCCCATTTGCTATGCTCCAACAAGCACCATTGTCTGGCTGTCCCATTTGATATGCTCCAACAAGCACCATTGCCTAGCTGTCCCATTTGGCATGTTGTACCTTGTTGTCCTAATGAGTTTGCAGCACTATGCTATTGTTGTTGTCCCATTGTAGCCTTATTGCACCATGTCATTGATTGTTGTCCTATTGCTTTCTCCACCAAGTGACCTTGTTGTCCCATGTATCTAGTTGCCAACACACCATACGAACGCTGCTCTGAATATGTTTGTATACTGTTGTCCGTGGCTGTTCTGGTTACGGCACAAGGGCAGCCCTAAACTTCTCACACAGTCCTTGAACAACCCTCAGGAAAACTGCAGCACACCCTCATGAGACACCTCCCCTAGCACGTTGCTATTCTGGGCATATTTTAGCCCTCAATTCACCCTATGCAAGCTCTAACTGTGATGATATGGCCTGCGGCCTAGCACACAGTACTTCTGTAGCTTACGGGCTACACCATACAAGTATCATGTACACAAAATAGTGCCCAAACAAATTTGTAGTAGAGGTCTCCAACTCGGACTTCCCAGCAAGTAACCTCGACCTCCCTTTCAGCAACTCGATGCCCACAAAACAGCGTCGGATCTCCTCGCTAGCCTAACTTTATTACTGCGATTAGGGCATGTTGTAACCCTACTTTACTGCGGCTAGGTATATCTTGTTAAGGCCTCCTCTTATAGCTGCGTCTAGAGCTTGTAGTATCCCTCCTTAACTGCAGCTAGGTACAGCCTCTTAAGGCCTCCCCTATAGTGTTATTTCTCCATCCTAAGACTGTGTCTAGGCTCCTTTAGGCAGCATATAGAAGTAGGATCTCCTCCCTTGAATTGTTGATAGATCATCCTCCTTAGGACTGTGTTACGGCATCCTCCTTAGGATTGTGATAGGGCTACTTCCTCCTAGATTTCTCTCACACTAAAACCCAAAACAAGTGGACAGAAATCAAGAGAGAAGTGTGTGTGAAATGACTCTCAAGTCATCGCCTTTTATACTAAAACGTTGAGCACATGTGGGATTTATTTGGTTGCTGGCCGACCTTGACGAATTGTCATATAACACAAATAAATTCATAGCTCCATGAATACTATTAGAATCGGATGATCTTTAGATCAATATTACACCTCTTGATGAGAGGGATCCAAGAAAAATATCAGCTGCCATAAATAAGATGACCCACATGGAGTTTGGCCCTAGTTGCCAATTTTAACAATATGACAATCTTCTTGATTGTATTTCAATTGTTCCTTGTATCTTCACATTTATTAGTTATTATTTTTGTCCTTTTGGATATTACAAGATGAATTTCAAAGCAAAGTTTAAACATTGATCCTTGTGGGCATGTGGTCAATCTATATCTTATATTAATATAGGATTGTAATGAACCTCCTTCACTCACAAAAACAATCTCGCACCTTAATCTCCAGAGAGTGAATAGAATAGTGACTCTGAGGTTGTGCTAGATTCCTGAAAACAAAAAGCATGAAGCATCGACAGTCTCCAAACAGCACCAATAGCACAGCCCTCCAGTGCACTTTCCCCTTAAATACACCTGAATGTTGATCTTAAACATGTTTATAGATGGCCTTGAAAACCTGCAGTGACAAAATATATGTTTTATTGTCTTCTTTTCCACAAATTAAACCAAGCCCATTTGTTAGTACACTTTTCACCAAGTGAGTTTTGGTAGGAAACCACTAGTAGATTACCAACCAAGCAATGACTTGTCCGAGTTGGACAAAGTCGAATGGATATTAAAAACCAGACGCAAAACATGTTTTTGATATAACGAGGAGTAAACTCTGTGAAATTTCATTGAATTGTAGCAACTGGAATTTATTCTTCTAACTGATTAATTATGCAATTTATTTGTTATAGCAAATAACGAATAAATCACACTGCAATTCTTCACAATAAAATTAAGTTGCGGAAAACAAATTGAAAGCTATGAAAACAAATGCACACACAATAAAAATGACACCAATATTTTTGGACAATTAGTCCCAGGAAAAACCCTGAAGGGAAAACCGGTGCAACAGATGAGGGTTTATTCTATTATTATGCAACAGTAAAAAATCTTAGCACAATATCTAGATGCCCAACTGGCGACCCTCCGACAAATCTACTGGCAAAATAATTTGGAGATAGATTATCTCCTCTGCTTCCAACTCGGCGTCTCTCCTGCCACTCGCACTTCCCAGTAATTCGCACTATTGGATTGTAAATGTGCATGGCCTGGCTAGAGAAAATCTTACAGCCTAATACTAACTCCAAATGAGTCGTCTTGTCCCTTCCTGCCTCTGGAACTACTTCGCTTGGCTCTCGAAATGTTGATCTGAGTTCCTACACTCACACTTTTCTTGGCAATTGGCAACTTGCATTGGCTATGCGGCCCTCTCTGCAGAATTATTCGGCCTCCCTGCTACTACTATTCTTGTGCTGGGAATCACCACCTGAAAACTCCTCTGTTGTCCCCCCAATCACTATTGCTCTTCCTTCTGGCTCAAACTCTTCTTCCTTGCTCAATCTTTGTAATTGGATAGCTCAATCTGCCAAGGAACTTGCTCTCCCTATGTCTCACAACTATGTCATCTCCATCTCTATCGTCCTGCTCTTATAATCTCCCATTGGATCAAAACGACCATGATTACATCATCATCACTGACTAAGATCATCTCAAACTCAATCCATGCGAGTTTCTAGAGAATTCTATCTTTTCTTAATTAATTCCTATTAATTAACCAGTTTTCCTAAGTTACACTTAGGAAAAATTTAATGATGGTTAATTAATTTAATTAAGGTGCTTCGCAAGCATATCTCGCAAAACCTTTTATGGTTTTGAAGATCTCGTGTTCTTAGCCTCTCTGACACAAATTGAGACTAGAACATCTATATGATGCTACTAACACTCTCTTTTAGGGAGGAAGGTGTTCTCTCCCATAACATCTTCCCTCACGGTGCTAATGTCTGACATCTATAACAACCTATCACTATCCACCAAGTTACTACACATACTCAGATTCATTTGTTAGCCCTGTAGCTGAACCACTCTGCATCTGTGTTGTTGACGCTGCACTGGGCCTAGCTGCACTACCGCCAACTCTGCCTGAGTTGCATCTTATCTCATGTTGTTGTTGCTACAACTACTACAATTGAGAACGACCTACCGATCCATTGTGTCCCTGTACTAGCTCTGCAACTGTCTCCTGAGTCTCTGGCTACAAGTAGTATTTGCTTTGTCTACTAAGTAACTGTTTGCACCCTAACTGGTTCTACACCCCTCAAGTAACTGACAACAACTAGTCTCTGCAACTGACTCTCAAGATCTGACTGCACCTGCTGACACTTATCATCCTGCTAATGAAAATGGTTCTCCACTATACCCATTTGTTCTCTGAAATAAACGAACTTAACTCTCCCTAAAGCTTTCGTGAGAATATTTGCAACCTGCTCTTCTATGGGAACATGATGTAGCTAGATTGCTCCACGCAATCTCTGATGAAATGATATTGGATGTCTACGTTTGACCTATCATGAAACACTGGATTTTCATATAGCCTAATGCAGCTCTGGTTATCACAATAGATATCGGTCGCCTCCAACTTATGACTGAAAAAGCTCACTGGCAGCTTCCGAAGCCATATAACTTTGCATGTGTCCATGCTAACTGCCATGTACTCTCCCTCTACAGAGCTCAGTGCCACGGACTTCTACTTCTTGTTACATCAAGAAACTACCCCTGATCCAACGTTGAAGCAACACCCTGATGTGCTCTTCCGATCCACTAAACTGCATGCCCAAGTATACCTCAACCCATACTTGACTATGTAGCACAAATACCTTAGAATGTGCCTCACTATTGTCCAATTTACTCTCTTGGGTCCCACCATAGACTAACTGAGATTGTTCACTGCGACGCAGATATCTAGCCTGGTGTTGACCAAATACATGAGGGAACTAATAAGCTGTCTATACAAGGTGGGGTCGACGTCCTTGTCCTCTAATGCATCTATCTTTCTCCAGTTCGTAATCATAGGCGTAGACATAGGTCTACAATCCTACATTCTAAACCTCTTCAGAATCTTTATAGTATATATTCCTTGACCCAAGAAGATCTCCTCGTCCTTCTGCCATACTTCCAAGCCTAGGAAATAATGCATCAACCCCAAATAATTCATGTCAAACTTTGTTGCCAAGTTTCTCTTGCAGTCCTCTATGAGCCCTAGTGACCTAGTCAAGAAGAGATCATCCACATACAACACTAAGATAAGTGGCTCATCCTCTACCATCAAATAGTAAAGGTTGGGATCTGCATCACTCTTGACAAATCCCATCTGCTACAAGTAGATGTCAATCCAACCATACCTTGCCCTAGGAGCCTGCTTGAGCCCATATAGAACTTTCTTCAATCTGCACACATGCATGCCCCTCTCATGTGTCTTGAAGCCCTCTAGGTATTCTAGATATACCTCCTCCTCTACCACTCATTCAAGAAGGTTGTTTTGATGTCCATTTGGTGAATCTTCCATCCCATCTGTGTTGTTAAAGATATAGCCGACTGGATAGAAGTATATCTGGCAATTGGGGCGAAGGTCTCCTCATAATCTATGCCTTCCTTTTGTGCATACCGCCTTGCCACAAATCTAGCCTTATACTTATCCACGTTATAGTACTTGATCCATGTCCACAGGCCTTATATTTATCCATGCTACAGTACTTGATCCATGTCCACAAGCCTCAGCACTACCTCCCAAACATCATTTCTCATGATGGAGCTATACTCTTCCACCATGGCACCTATCCACACTTGATGTTGTGCGGACTCCTGATAGCTGGAAGGTTCTACAACCTCTGCCACTAATGCTCGACACACTTTCGTTGTCTTCGTTCTCTGTTGTTCGTTCTAGGAGCTCCTATGAACTTTTGCGCATCCCTCAACGTTTGATGAACTTCTCTGTTGGTGCATCAACTAGTGGTGGGAGGATTGACCAACTCCTCATCCTGCCTCTATTGCTTTCTTTGTTGCAAACTCACAAGATCTCCTACACCTGAGTTCGTGTTGATACTGGTGACTATACTCGATCCTTATTACTGTTTGTGCGCTATCCTTGCAACTGCCCTTGCTGTTGTAAATCATCCATTATTGAATAAAATATATATACAAATTGTTATGTGCATCGATGTGTCTTCGATTGGAAAACTCAATGAACAATATTAATTGTTCCAACACTATTATTGAAATTTCTGAACAGACTCCTTTTCACTTAATATCTCATTATGTAAGCTTAGTTCTCAGACAAGCTATTAGATAGTTTTCCTCCCACAAATTTTAAGCTATAACACACTTAGAAACAGCACACAGAGGGCTCCCCAAAATTCTTGTTGAAGAGATTAACTAGCCTAAAATATACATTGTCTCGGCCCAAGAATCTCAACCTGTTGGAGTTGACTGTGTGGAGAGATTTGCCGCCTATACAATGGCAGTAAATGTTGTCTATATGTTGGCTGAGGGACTCCAAAGTTGTGCTATCAATAACAATGCTTGCCCTCACAAATTTGTTTCCTTCTCTAGTCTTAATCTCGGCCCTTTGAAAGAATTTGAACTATTGTGTGGATAGCTTTTCTTCTTTTGTTGTAGCGTATTTCATTTATAAAGTTGTTTTTCCTTTCACTTTGCTTTCCCCTTCTCAACATACTCATGAGAATAATAAGCAAATAATAGTCTATTTTCTCCTTTTGTTTGCTTAGGGAAAAACTCCAAGAATGGATGGCTATGATTTAATCTTAAGATCTTAGATTGGAGGGCTAAGATTAATTCCCAAGATTTGAACTCCTCATAAATTGGCCCCATCTTTAAGTGCCTTCCTAGTACTTTATAATGTCTTTTCTCCTTGGTCACTTTTAAGTTTTCTCTCATAAAGTGAACTTTAAAATATAAAGTCACTTTAATTATAAAAAGTGTCACATGTACTTTTTCCTCATAAAGTGATTTTATAACTCAAGTCAATTTAATAATAAAGTACAAGGTACATACTACATAGTACATTGAAAAATAACATTTTCCTCTCACGACTCAATTATAACACCTCAAGTTCACCACAAAAGTTATTAAAGTGTCTTCTTAGGCCTAGACACCAAAGACCATAGGAAACACTTCCTTGGTGCCCTCCTTAATCTTTCAACAAAATTGAGATGGCTTGACCAAGGATCAGGTGTATTAACAGTTAAGATGTCCTAATACAAATAACTCTGGGGGAAAAGATGATATCTGGAATAAATTCAAAATTGTTACCCACCAAAAATATGGGTAACCCATAGGAGAAAATTGTTCTCCTCCTTTGAAAGTCAGCCAACTAGCAACCCTATTTAATCAACACATAACATGATGCTAGGATCCTCCACTTCTTGCTCCAGTCAAATCTCTCTCTCCCATTCGACATTCCTTCTTGAAGGAAAGTGGGTCATCCATCGACAGGTACTTTAACCATTTTGTAATCATGTGCTTTCGCTTAATGTTATGGGTATACTAATATGGATTAAGGAGCAAACTAGATGATTGACCGATCTTGACTGTATTCTTGTTCCCTCACTTCACCTAGGAGGTTAGTCTTTGACTCTAGTCTAGTGGGACCTCCTCTAAGGCCATAGGATTTTAGGAAGGACACTAATGGGGAGACTCTTATTTAGTAGTGTCCATGATATTCCATACTTGCCACTTTCCATCTTTCCATGGATTCATTCTCATTCTTCGCACTAGTGGTCATTAGTCATGAGGATTGGCACCCTTTCATCCTCATCCTTGAGTCTGGGCCAGAAAACTTTGCCCTAGAGGTCGATGCGGCTGAAAGAAAGGTAAAAGCACAAGAAAGTCACATTGAAAGAAAAAAAAAATGCAAAATATGGCTAGGACATTTGGTTAGCACATGGACAAAAGCCTAGCATGAGCTCTACCCCCCTCATCAACCATCACCTAATTCCTCAAGCACGTGATGCTTCATCTATAAAAGAAACACTTGTATTGTCCCAACATTGATGAGAAATAAACTAACTCATCCGTCAAGGATAACAATGAAAAATCTCAAAAGCAAGCTTGGGCTCTTGAGCTATCCACCCAAATCAAAGCAAATCATAAAGAAGTAAAAGGCACACATGAGAGGTGGAAAAAGTAGGGTGAGAAAATGGGTAACTCATGCCTCCACAATTGCTCCATACTTACATCTATACACTCAGAATGTTGGACCTCCATTAGTTGGTCACTTGGCTATGGCACCTTGCCCAAAAGTCTTTCCCACTCCACAGCCACCATTTTCACACACACCTATGAATTGATGGTGTAACATGAGACCTATCACTTCCCCTTGGTGGTTGGAAACACTTAATAGGGTAACCATCCCTAAAATAAGGAGGTACCTTGTTTATGGGACTTAATCTACTTAGACATTTGAAGGTGAGCTTTGTGTGAAGTATTACTATGCCCTTAGCATTAGGTATGGTCCACTATGATGTATTTATGGTTGTTGTCCCTAAAGATTGGCAATTTCACTTGATTTTGAGTAAGGTTTTGTCATGTCACATGTGATATTGTCACAACAATAAAGGCCTTTGGAGACACGATTATTCTCCTCAACAACATTCCAAAGGCCATTTTACACATTCTAGGGAGCAGATATGACCTTGTTGATGCGGCATTGCCCACCCAGAGCATAGCGTTGGGCTACTTGATGATTCCACATGGTACTTGACACTCAGAGTTACCCCTAGATGTTGAAACATTGAGCCCACAAAGATTGGTGTTGTAGATATTTACGATGTGACAAGTGTGTTGCTTTTTCTACAAGATACATAGTAGAAACCAATCTTCTGATCTGATAATTACTACCTAATGACGTTTAACAATTTATCTTTATGTCATTGATATCATTGAGCAAGTATACACAGAAAATCTCAATTGTAATGCAATAAAAACAATAAGATCATAACGAGACAGCCAAGCACAATAGAGACATCAAATTTTCCCTAGGAAACCCAAACTTGAGAGAAAACCTAGCAACTCTTCTTCTAGAATAAATTTTCTTCAGCAAGGTTTACAATTCCAAATTGTCTAGAAATTTGTGCCAAAATCGAAGTCTAAACTTCAGTCAATTCGTCCTCTATTTGCTCCTATGTGTGATTGCTATAGAGATGACGATTCCAATTGCACAAATGAAGATGTCACATTGTATATATATACAAGTCAAATGGGTGCATTTACCCCAAGGGAACACGTCCCTCCATGAGTTGGGTCGACTTGTCCATTTTGAGCCTACATGCAGCCTAATAAAAATTGAATTTTGTTTTATTTTCATAAATCTTCTAGGTCAACTTAGGAGGCCTTTTGGCATGCAAGAATACTTCCAGATGCTACAAAACAATCAACATTCCCTCTTAGTGAGGGAGGTATTCACCTTGGCTGCAACAGATTCCCTCTTAGCTAAAATTTCTCCATAACAAAAATTCATGAGCTTGCTATGTTGATGCATGTCTATAAATCACTCCAACCTAGAGCGGGCAATGTGAGTATCTAGGGCCTTTTACCTCTAGCCAAAGTCCTTTATGGCTCCTTAGGTAAATGTATTAATCTCCTCTAGTCAAATTCCTTTATGACCTAGCCAAGTCCTTCTGGCTTCTCAGGAGCGTTGCCCTTGGACCATTCACCCTCAGCCAAGGTCTTTTATGGCTTCTCAAGTGAATCGAATCTATCTTCTGTTGAATTGGTGGAGAGGCTAAAGCACATGAGATCTCCAATACCCAAAAATGGTTTGAGCAGAATCTAACCAGTTTGGAAGACATTAAAATAATTAATATTTTTAATGGAGTCCCTAAGTCTAAACTTAAGAAAAATAAAATATTAATGCGAATTAATATAAAACTGAGTTAGAATGGTCCAAAAGTCATGGATCAAGCCAGATCTAATCTTAGCCATTGATTAGGGACTTAATCTCAACCATTGAAATGTCAACGAGAAAAGTACAAGAGGAGGCTTGAGGGTCACTTCGAGAACACACCGAGTTGATCAAGAATTCGATTTTCTGGGCAGGGCTTGCTAAGGAAATCGAAGGAGTTATCAGAGTTGCAGCCGAGGGGCAGTGAATGTAGTAGCAGAGAGGCAGAGATAGTATCGGGAGCATCAACGCAAAAGTTGGGAGAGGGTTGACGCAAAGCCAGCTAGACGCCTCACAAAAGCAGCCAGAGGCCACGCAGAGGCAGCGAGGAGCCACATAGAGCCTAGGGAGGGCCAGCGTGGAAAACACAGAGGCTCCAAACGCTGACATAAAGCGCAAAGAGGCTGACGCTGGGCTAGAGAGGCTGACGTTGTGCAGACGTTGGGCCAGAGAGGCTAACGCAGAACCTAGAGGTTGACGCTGGGAGATTTCGTGGGGCAGATTGGGGCTGATATCTGTCTCCGACTGTGAGGTACTACTATCAAGGGCATTCTCTATTGGGTGAGCCATTTCTAGCACCCAGATTGTATTTTGTTCAATTATGGTATGTTCTATGCTTATTACAGTTTACTTCTTTTTCTTATTATATTTCACAAATTAGCAATCACATGTACATAAAGTAAAGTGCAGATAGAACACTAAACGATCGACAGAAAACAAGCCAAGACAAGAGACAAGATGTGGCGGCTAGCCAGGGACAAACCCCACAACATGTGGGGAAACCCTTTGATCAAATCTTCTTTTATCTTCAATAATTTAGCAGAGAGAAATAGTACAATAAATCTTATTTATATTAGAAGTAGCAAACCCTAGATCAGCAGCATCAGCATTAGCGGCTTAATCATCAAAACTAGGGCAGACGATATCTCACAAACCGACCGTCGGATCGGCTTGATTCCACCACCAAAAGTTGTAGCTTCCAGAGGAGGTTCAGATGAACCTATAACGCAGTTCAGATGAGGATATCTTCTGGTCCACGCAGGTCAAACTTCACTTCTGCAATTGCAGCTTCAGTTTCAGTAGCTTCCTTCAAACTAGGGCAGTGGATATCTTGCAAACTATCTGTCGGATTAACTTGATTCCACCACTAAAAGTTGCGGCTTTCAGAGGAGGTTCAAATGAACCTACAGCGCAGTTCAAATGAGGAGATCTTCTGGTCCACGCAGGTCAAACTTTACTTCTGCAGTTGCAGCTTCAGTTTCAGCAACATTCGGCTTCACATGTGTGAGGGAGAGACCCTTTTCTGCGCAGTAGAGAAGAGACTCTTTTCTACGCAATAGAGAGAGAGAGAGATGTGATGAGTTGAGTGAGTCCAAATGAGGAAAAGTCCTCCTATATTTATACACAACGTTGGTGTTTGAATAGATGCGACTGTTGGCTTCAAAGCCTACATGAGTTGTAGGTCGGCTTGATAATAATTCCATAATCAAAATATTTTCATATCTCCATGAATACTTATCGGAATCGGATGATCTTTATATCAATCCTACACCTCTCGACGAGAGGAATCTAATAAAAATATTATCACCAATGAATAAGATGACCCACATGAAGTTTGGCCTTAGTTGCCAATTTTAACACTCCCTCTCAATCCAAGCCTCACAGGAGAACTAATCATCCTACTACACAGGAGAGCAAATCATCCTGTTCCACAAGAGAGCAAATCATCTTGTCCCACAAGAGAGCAAATCATCTTGTTCCAGTGTGCACCACCAGGGGAGCGTGAGTCACCCTGTGGTCGTATGTTGCTCCAGTAAGAACCACAAGCCCTCAGAGCTCCCAAAGCTCAATGTATGCAACATGCAGGACCCTTGTAGAAGGGTTTCTTGACGGCTACAAGTCATTTGGGAAAATCACAAATTAGATCTTTCCTCGGGGCTTTAACAAGGTGTATCGACCTGTACATCATCTTAATGCGATGGAGCCTCCTTGCTCATCGACTTACCATATCCCAGATGATGTCTATCTGCTGGAGCAATCGACGAATACGAGA